>JAGRRH010000095.1:0-70709 GCA_019154785.2 Nitzschia inconspicua
AAAAAGTCCATTAGCGTTTGCTTTTTTCGTTCTCCACTCTCTATAAGTTAATTGAAGTACTTCCTCGTTACCGACTTCCCCATTGTGCTTTGAATGCCGTAAAAACGCTCGAGAAGCAGTAGGAACCTCCGACAAACTAGTGAAGTAAGCGTTGCTTTCGCAATGCTGGAAAGGAGGAAGAAAATCTTGAAAAAATAAAGCCAAGCCGGAACCTGTTTTCTTCCTGCAATCCTCCGAGGTATACTCTTGAACTGGAGGCGGTGGTAGGGAGGGCGACTCTTCCACTGTCATGGCGTAAAGGAAAGTAATTACATGAAAAATAACCCTTTAAGATTGCCATGGGTCTCGTTGATGGTCAGCGAGTGTGCGGATGATTTATGACGACCGTGAAAATTAACTCACATTCAACGTTCTTTCTGAGTGTGTGTGTGTGAGGGGGCATGCAAACAAAATTTGTGATGAAAAGAGGGGAAAGATTCCTCCATTCTTGATCCGATGGACCAAATACGACGTATCATACTACCGGTACGTACTCTACCGGTAGTAGCTACCGGTAGTCGAGTTGTAATCCGCTCACTCGTTTCTCCTCTCGACAACCTTTCAGGAAAGCTTTTGCTTGGTTGAATGACCGCTTTTAGTTTACGAGTACGATTTACCAACTTCATTACATGTTAGTTAACAACCCTGAGTTTGCGAAGGTCTCCATTGAAGTCAGACAGTTTTTAAAGAAACTCCTCTTGATGAACAAGCAAATTACCGTCCGTGTAGCTGCATGAATGCATCAAATAATGCTCTAGAGTTTTAGCGTTTACTATATGCTGCTTTGAAACGGAATAAAACATTGCGTGGCATTTCCAGCGCAACTGTTGCAAGATGCCTCATCATTACATCGGACGTCACACGTCGAGTCGGTGAAGACTCCCTGTAGGGATCCACCAACAATACAGTAGCCTCCTTGTCGGGTCAGCTCGATCAAGGCGTAGATGACAATGCCACACATTATAAAGTTGAAAATGGAGTGGACGCACAACTCGGGGTTTCGTTGCAGTTGCATCAAAACATAAGATTGTCCCAACATGGCTGCTGTCTCCAGGCCGTAAATAGCAAAAGCATAGGTAGTGTTGGTCACATACAGCATATGCATACACAACAAAAATCCAATCATGGGATTGAAAAGAAAGACCGGCTCCTTAGACAAAGCCACAATGGGAAAGTCGAGAATGATCCACACCAAATAGCCAACGGAAATTCCGTACAACGCTTTGTTCCAAGTTTCAGTGGTTGTCTCGGAAGGTGAGACGAAAGACTCCCCGCAACACTCCACCAGTGGTTCAAAGAAAATCACAGCAATCATAGCTGCTCCAAGTTCCAAGCACAATATGCAGATGGTAAATATCAAGAGACACGATGGTCGCTTGTCGACTTGCAAGTCATCGTCCTCGAAGGAGCTTTCGACGCTTCGAAGCTTCTGCAAAGACTTGATTCTTCGAATTTCGCTCTCTCCTCCTCGATGGCTTTCCCAATCATCCAATTCATATTCATCTTCACGTTGATAGCCACGACTGAAATCATAGTCGTATTCATGGACTTCGGGGACGAATTCATAAACTTCGGGGACGAATTCGTGGACTTCTGGTACTTCATCGTAGTCTTCATCTGATTCAAACTCCGTAACAGATATCTTGAGCTGTTCCTGGTCAAAGACACTGGAAGGCTGTGCTATGGGAATATCATCGCTGCTTTCTCTTTGGTTGGAGTTACCTCGACTATCCCTTTCCCTTCTCATGCTCTCGTCGTCATCGATATCGCTCTGATAATCTACACTCTCATGGTCCACAAAGTCAGGGTAATGTGTCATAATATTGCTGCGTATGCTTCCTGTTGAATGATTGTTTCCGTGTTACCTCTTGACCCAACTGTTCTAGCGATATGACTGTCACTTCTTTCTAAACTGTGATGTTCACAGCAGACCTATCGTATCTCCGGACCAACTTGATGACAAATGGGAACTTGTTTGAGGTAAGATTCGAAAGAACCTTCCTCCGATTCCGTGCGTGAGACAGGCGAGTCGTTGTAGGATGACAGCAACGGCGGTTGAAATATGTTAAACGATTATATTGTTTAATATTTTACTATTTTATGATTTGCCAAGCATCAACGTAGGTGCACCAAGGGAATCGAAGCTGAAAACGAAGTTGAGAACTTTTGATACGACCAAGCTGTGTTGGGTGTGTTGATGAAGAGCCGTTGGAGAAGGGCATACTCGATTGATAGGATACGTCGTATGTTCATGTGAGGCCTGACTACTAACTGTAAGTCGTAAAACTGTATCATAAATTTCATGAAGAGGGGATTCGATTGATTCGATTCATGTTGTATTACGGTACTGTATCATAGGGTACATCGAATGTATCATACGTACCGGCAGTGTGGAAGTGTGTGTCTTCGTTTACCGTAAACTACCGTACTACCGTAGTACCGGTACCGTAGTTACGATACGGTAGGCTTCCGGTACCAATGATGTCTATCATACAGGTCGAACACGGTAATACGTCACAGTACCGTACCGTATGATACCTACCGGTAGTCGTGTTGGACTACAGGAGTACTATTAACTGTTAGAGTTAGGGTTAGTAGCATTTACGCATCACTTTGTTCGATTTCGAGCATGCCCCGCCGCAGTGGTACCGGTAGTCCATCGCAAAGTGGTAAACACAAGTACTGCACGATAGAGCAGTCTCTAAAAATAAATACAACATACTCGAGTACCGGTAGGACAGATGACGACGGATGGAGGACGGGCACATCGAGACTGTTTACTGTTAGACGCAGGCATGACTTTGAAATTCCTACCGAAGTTAACTGTAAGTAAGTCCACTACACTACCCCAATACTACAATGATAGAAAATGTAGGCTGGAAGCCACTACGCACAAGCAGAAACGCTTGGTGAATTGTATCATCCATGTAGCATTACCTTTGTGATCTGCGTACACAGGCACCTAGACCTATGGAGCACAAGTTGTCATTGGGGATTGAAGAAGAGCTGAGGTGTCCACAAGGAATATTCACAGTACTGTGTTGGGAGGATGGAAACGATGATGACGACTCGTCGCAAACCTAGGTAAGTCGTACTGCCGTTTGGTAGGTCCTGTTTACCAATAATAGAAAAATCTATTTTCAGGCCATACCAACAACCAGCTGTCATAGATGCTGCATATGAGAAGTTGGCTAATCACTCACCTGGCCTGCAAGGGGGTGGGGCAATAGTTGCAACAGGTACCCGTTCACTCAGTACTCTGTTACCCATCACTCAGAACTGGAAAGGCAGACACTCCAGCACATCATTGTTATTCTAGTGGTTGTGTCGCAACCAGAAACTATGTGATACACTTTGTACATCTCTGGAAGGTAGCTTATGTTTTTATCATATCTCTGTATTTGGAGAGTAGAGTAGTTCGACGGTTTTGCAGTGAGGAGAAAGGGAAATTTCTCAAACAGACTCCCAACGACTCGCTATTGAATAGTTGCTGAGACACTCTTGGGGGAAGAGCTCACACATGAGAATGAATCGTTCTTTGGAGCATGATAAGATGCCATGACGCTAGTTCGTTGTGTCAACACGGCACACATGGGTTGGACACTGGCATCCTCGGAAATGACTTTCAGCAATCCCATACGAATATCTCGAAGTTGGTGAACTTCAGTCTTCAGCAACTGCGATACCGAAGTTTCAAAAGGAACAGCAAAGTCTACGCTCAAGCTCTCCATTGCATTGAGAATGGCGCCAAATGCCAGCTCGGATGATCGTCTGAAACTCAAATCGTAGTCGAGGACCGCCACTTCAAGTTGGTACTTGGTCAGTTCGTAGATGCGTTCTCTGGTGGCTTCTTCCATGGCCACAGAAGTGGGAATCAAGTTGAGCAATTCTCGTGCAAACGTCCAAGGTGTCGGAGGATGAACTCTCCATTGGAGTCTCACCAACATTTCCATTTCCATGTTCTCGATGTCCGCTTTGCTGTGCTTGCCTCTACTCAATTTGGCCACTGATTCGGGATCGAGTGCCTCACCCTGCTGGATCTTTGCAATTAGGTACAGACCCGTCATGACAGCTAGTTGGTATCGGTCACGGTCCATGAGAATCGTTTCCATGCCGGAAGGTGTGGAAGCAAACCGGTCAACGCATGACATGGCGGCAGCTGTGACATCACGATCGTACTTGCAAAAGTCGCATAAGGAATTACACCACTTGGCCATGAGTACACGACATGAGGCGTCGACAGGAGGGGTTACAGGGGAACCCGGTCTCGATCGACGTCGAGAAGTAGCGAACACGGAAGCGTTCAACAAGTAATTACTTTGCAGGGTATAAACGGATGTTTCTTGCGATAACATGGCCCGAATTCGGAACACAGATTCATCAATCTCTTCGACGTTGTTATCGGGAGACGTTGCCATTATTCTTTTTGGGTTGGTACGGAACTCTGTTTGGGAAAATTTTGACTGACTGTGAATGCAGTTTTTCTTCTTCTGGTGCAACGGTATTGACTGGGAACTGTTTAATTTTTATGGTGGTTTATTAACTGTAATATAATACACTGGTTTGTCGAAAGTAGGTTTGATAAAAACACCTTTTTATTCGGACGCTGTTTGGATGACCCTTCAGCACAAAGACATACCAGTCTTGTTCTCTTGTTCAATGTGATGACTCAAAGGGCTTGATTCTCTTCTCTTTCCACTCTATGACTAGCAAGAAGGGCCTCTTTTGAGGATCTCGCCTGTGTCAATGCTGGTAGCTATTTCATCGTGAAGTCATTTTCGAACGGTCATTTGCGATCACACTTTTAAGGCAGTCATGATGTCCAAGGTTCTGCAGTTAAAAGGATATTCCGAATCAGTCCAATTCTTTCCTGATGGGGGCAGCACTTTTCGATACACTTCAAGAGAAATCAATCCATCGATCGATGAAGACGGTCGGGAATGGGAGCCACTGGTTCCGGTCGTAAAACTAAAATACGACCAACAAATAACAGTTTTCACTGGGAACGTCACACGAAAAGGACGAGATAAACCTCCGGTTGCAAATATTAAGCCGGACGACAGTCAGATGTATTCAGCATCTTCTTGTTACATAGTTTTTTTTTACAATAGAGAGGTTTTGGATTTCAACCGGGTACATATTTCGGAGCACACAGGCACAGACAACACTCTGAATGAATTGTTCCCCATGTTCCCATGATTCCGGCTGGTGTCGCAGATGCTACTACATCGTATGTACCTAGGTAGCTACTAAAGTGGCTGACGGCGGGAATGAAAAGCACCACAACTTACAGTTAAACCTCTGCAGCAGAGATCCTACGGTACTCGGAGTACTTGTTAAGTCATATGTCGTTAGATGTACTCACAGTCAACAAAAGACTGCGTCGATCTTCTAATGTAGACGCACCACCATCCTACGGTAGGTAGATGCCATGTCACGCTCGTGACCGGAAGACGAAGAAATGAAATTCACAATAACGGTGACTTGTACTCACAGTCAGCAGTATTATAACTGTAAGCGCTAAACTGTACAAAGTGCTCCATTATGAAGTACTTCCAGTACCTACCAGAGCACTACCCTTACGAAGTTATTCCTCTCTCTAAAACAATCTACTACTTTACAGTTAAAACTACGTAGTACGATTTGTGATGAAACAGTTACTACAATATCACTACCTACCGGTAACTAGAATACTCTGTAGTAATACTTGCAGTACCTACCGTAATAGCTTTACCTACTGCAGTACTTGTGATGTAAAGAGGATAGATGATGCTCCTGTACGCCGCCCTGCACACTCGCGGAAAGAGTCAACGCTTCTGCAGCAGCTAGTAGATACGATACTTGCAATTCGTCGCAATTGGACGATGATCCAAAAATTAACCAATTCTTCTTCTTCTTTGTTGTTTGGAGGGAACAGACAACGTACTGTGTTTTCGTGAATCGAACGTAGGTGGAAAAGTGGAAAAGCCGTCCATTGGACCATGGTTTCGCCATGCACACATTCCACCAAAATGTTCCTTGTTGATTCCGTAATTGAGAATGCCGGCATTAAAAACTACTTCGTATTTCGTAACTGACAATAAAGGATCTGGTGAGGATGTTTACTCCTAGTACGAGCGACCAATGTTACATTATGTTTGTTCATCCTGAGCGAGGACCGTTCGGAAGGATCCACCCCAGCTTGAGACAAAAGATGGGTTTTGTTCTTTTTGTCTGGCGTTTCGATGTTCATTTGTCAGAGTACTGGAAGAGAATTTCTCTGACAGAGTTTTTTGTTGCTTCGAAGTGTCTTGCATGCCAAGGTGTGTATCTGCTGCTCCGATGAGAGTTGCATGGAGTAGAATTTCTCTGACAGAGTTTATTGTTACTGTTACTTTGAAGTGTCTTGCATGCCAAGGTGTGTATCTGCTGCTCCGATGCGAGTTTCATGGGTTCGTACCCCAGTAAGTGAGAACGAATGCACTTGGCAGTTTCGTGTTTCGCTAGTCGCTTATTTTTGTGGATTGCACCGTTCCACCACTATGTGTGTCGCCTTGCGCGCAAAATTTTGGCTCGCGTTGTTCGTTGCGTAGGGATTGTACGCAGCCGGACTGGCTTGTTTCGCCGATTATTGGATGCAACTTTTCACTCATTCCGTCTCTTCATGGGACTTGGCAAGTCAAGAATTGTTGAGTGTCGACTCCTGCTTGACCCTGCAGTTCCGTTCTTGTCTACCAAGCACCTCTACTGCACCTCTAGATTCGTACTTCGATAGCATTTTATTGACATACACTCCGTCTTGTAGCTTTGGGCAATTATCTCCGTCCCTGCAGCGTCGGTAGGAAGGCGATAAAAAGAGATATTCATCCAATTTTGGAGAGCATTCCTGCCGGTTGTTCAGAGAAAGACCGTTTGTCACACAACTGTCACACTATCGAACAAACGGAGTTTCATCCAAAGATACGGCCTCAACTGATCACATAACACATCATGGTCGCCAGCAATCCAAATGCTGTGATACAGCGGCAAGGGAGTCCCAGTACGACGTTGGAAACTCGATCCTCCGAGGCCCCATGGATTCGAGACCAAAGACGAACTCCACGATCTGCCCGCAGCTTGACCTCGACACCCACCAATCGAAAGAGACAGGTTCCTCCGGCCTCTTCTTTCACCAACCCCTTTGAGGAGACACCTCGACGACGAAACATTAACAACAACGGCAACAACCCTTTTGAGTCTCCTGACGTTCTCAAGATGCAACACAGGACCAATCAAAATCCCTTTGATTCTCCGGCATCTTACCGAGACTCTGTAGTGACGACGACTGTCACCACAGTCGGTGGTGGTACTCTGAATCATCGGACTACCAATAACCCCTTTGAATCCCCTTCCCCTACTCGGATGATGATCGAGACCAAGCAAAAGACAAACCGACAACGAACTCATAATACGATCAATCCGTTTGATTCGCCAGCACTTTCCACTCGTCCGCCTGTCACACCCAACCGTAGACCTCACAGCAATAAATCCCCTGCAGCCGCCTATTCACCTGCTAAGCAAGAGTCGGTTGCACTCGACAGTTTGGAGCAAATCTTGGACACAACTGATGACACGACTCAGGATGAAGACGAAGAGGTTGAAGTCTTGACGGATGGAGCGCAACCACAAGTACAGCATCATCACAGTCGAAATGTATACCCGTATCCTCCCTACAGCAGTGGTGCTGGTGCTACTCCCACACCCACAACCCAACAGTCTGCAAGGTCGAACTTTTCACCGTCTCCTTTTCGAACACCCACTCCGTCGGAAGTTGTCATGATGTCGACACCGTCTCCGACACGTCCATATAGTACAACAACAAGCAAGCAGTCGCAATCAACGCCTCCCACCACCTCCTCTAGGTCCGTGGAGTCATGGGCCGATGCCATTTCTCAAGACACCACCCCATCGGATCGAGCCTTGCGTGCAGCCGAGACGTTGCGCCGGAACTTTGAACATCGACGAAGCAAACAAAAACGGGGGGAGGAAATGACAGAAGAGGAGTCTACAGCGTTGGATGGACTAGTATTAGAGTACAGCCAAACGGAAGGATCGGAATCGGCCAACATCAATGACGATGTAAAGAATGATAATTGGAACAACAACAACAACAACAACAACAACAGCAAGAGCAATATGACAACATCTTCCAGGGGCGTTGCTGGATTCCCAGAAGAAAAGAAACAAGAAATGGTCGGTGAAGAAGAAAAGAGAGAGTCGACGCCTAGTGTAGAAACTCCGCTGTCGAAAGTTGATTCGTCCAACTTTGCCCTTCATGACTTGTGCGACGAGGCACGCAGCACCGATGATTTGGCCTGGCGAAACGCCCTTTACTTGTTGTCGGTCCAACCACGGCTGGCCAGTGAACAAGAAACGGAAAGTCAAATGACCCCCCTTCATGTAGCTTGCATGGCAACGGATCCTCCACCGCTGTGGATGACACGAGCGTTGTTGTATACGGCTCCTTCAGCCTGTCGCCAAACGGACAAAGGTGGACGTTTGCCCTTGCATTTGCTCGTGGCAACGTCGGCAGATGTCGACACTGTTCGATTGTTGGTGGAGGAATATCCTCCCAGTGTGGCGCACAAGGATGACCGAGGCTTTACACCACTGCATTTGTTGTTGAAAAACAACCAAGTGCCATTGACGTTAGAGCATCTGAGATTATTGTTGGGTCAACTATCCTATGGAACATCACAGCACGCCCAACAGGAAAAACGGTCAAAGGTATCGTTTCGAAAAGGGGATCATCTAAAAAAGAGCCTTGAAGAGTTGGAAGAAATGGCCAACGAAAGGGAGCAATGTCATGAATCGACATTTCGACAATTTCCTGACGACGTCCGGCAGTGCTTAACCAAACTGTCTCAATGGAAACGTCGGCAAGACAACAAAAAGGCGCACATGGAGAAACGGCTGCATCAAGAAAACTTGACATTTATGCATGCCAAAGGGAAGGACTTTGAGAATCCAGCATCCATTCCAACTCCTACCGGTCAGTTGATGCCTCTTCACCTGTTGGTCCGTCGAAATCTCGATTCGAAGTCACCTCTTGACATTTATTCCGTGAAAGAAGCGTCTCGCATCGATTTGATGAGAGTAATTGTTGCTGCTTACCCCAGAGCTTTGTTAGCGACCGATGCACATGGCAACACTCCCCTCATGACAGCGATGCTTCAATCATACTCGCTTCCGAGTGACGAGGTGGTGGAGATACTATTGGGACTGCGAACACCAGGGTTTGGGTTTGTGGTGGGGAACATCCAGCTATGATTCCATCTGGAGAAACTGGCCAGCTTCCGTTGCATGTGGCCGCGGAAGAGCTTTTATCGAATTATTCTCTTGTGAGTACAATTTGCGAGGCGTATCCAGATGCACGATCGGTACAAGATTTTCGTGGACGAACACCTTTGCATCTTGCAATTCAAAATTACCGATCTGTTCCATTGGATGAAGCTACAATGGACCTGTTATACATCGATTCGATCGCCAAAGTAAGAGATGATGATGGCAAAATTCCATTCGATCTTTTGGTTGAAAATCCGAAGTGTGTCAAAGAACCCTTTGAACCTTTCCTTGGAACCATGCAGAGCTCAAAGGTATTTCAAACCTTTTTGGATGCATCCATGGACAGGCCTCGGAATGCAACGGAGGCGCAACTGTTCCTACAGCGATTTCAAAATTTGCCGCCGTGGCTTCGCCGACAGGCTTGTGCTGCTGTTGCAGTTCAAGACACACTGCTAGAAGAAATGGCCTCCCCGTTCAACACATTTCGAATTTTTGGATCGGGTTTAGTCTTGGTGGTTTTGTTGGCGTTGTTGCGTCGTATCCTTCACGTCAAGGAAGGCTTGGAAGTATTGGTATACTATCTCGCCACGTACCATTTGGTGATCCAACTCATTCACTGGGTCAAAACGATATTCATGGGAGAGTGTTGGCGCTTGTGCCTATCAAATATATGGAGATGGATTGACTTGGCCACTGGTATCCTTGCCATACTGTGCTCTCATTCTTTGGGATCTGAAACTGGGGAAGTGGGAGACAAGGAGGATTACGTGTCCAATCTTGGGGCAGCAGCAACGGCGGCTTGTTGGCTGAGTCTACTTGGTTATTTGATTGACTGGTCACATGGAGTTGCTGTGTTTGCTGGGTCGGCGACAAGGGTAATTTCAGTGTTGGTCTGCCCGCTATTTGTTGCGGCTATGGGGATTATAGCGACGTCACAAATTATTTTTACATTGGACGATTGCACAGAAGGTGGAATCTGCAGCCTTCCAGCTGCGTACTATCTGGTCTACCAGATGGTGTTGGGAGAGCCAGCTTTGACAAGCGATTCTCAATTTTCTCTTAGCATGACGGTGATTGTTGTGATATTCACAGTGTTGTGGATTTGGTGGATCTTTTCAGCCGTTGCAATGACCATAACAGAAGCAAAATACTTTGATCCAAAGCAAATTGCAATAGTGTGGTTCTGGGAACCAAAGGTTGTCTTGACAGCACTGAGCTTTGGTGGTCGTTCGGGAAAGCTCAGCAACGGGCCAGGTCTGCAAGAACGGTGGTGCAACACAATGGAAGTAGCGTGGGATGTGCTCTGTTCTGCCCTCTACATGGAAGATAGTAGCAAAAGCTGGGACATGTGTTGTTTCCGCTCGCAATCATTAAGGTTTGCCACTGGCTTTCTCGCCTTGTTTCTTGTGCCGATCTGGCTGGCTATGGGTCTGGCAACTCTTGGTCTCTTGTGGCCGCCTCAGGTGCGTCGGTGGGTCTTTACTCCTTCGCAAACGTCTACCGATTTTTATGGCGGTCACAACGGGAACGCATCAGAGGACGAGCTCTCTAGAGCAAAGCTGTCGCAGCTTCGAGCTGATCTTGTTGAGATGAAGGCTATTACGTACGATCAAAACTATCAAATCCAGAAGGATTTGGGTTTTTTAAAGGATGTGATATTTCGGGCTGTCATGGAGGAGGAAGATTACCTCCATTCGAAGAGCGAGTAGATTTGAAGGCATTGGGAAATGGCTGACCAGTAGGTAATTCTAGGAGGATAAAGAAGTGCATTATTGTTCATTTATTGGTTCAGAACGACAACTAAGTCGTGATGATTCTGGAGATAAAATCTTGGAATTGCGCGTACAGTCAGCTAGTTAGACTCCGACCTTGAGAACAAGCTTCGAATCCAACCAACACCTAGACGACTGCCGCCCCTGTCACCTCCTTGCGGAGCTCCTTTTCCGCTAGAAGAACCACTGGTCCAAAGGTAGCCAACCACAGCAACGGCAACGCCTACTCCGACACCAAACCAAATCATTTTCCTATTTCGGCGCTTGGAAGCCTCTCGCCTCTTTCGCTCCTCGTGAGGCTTGGATCGCAAACGTTCAAATCCTGACTCTTCCAGGCAACAGCGAGCCAAATGGCCTAGGGCTTCAGAACGGGTTTGCTCACCTTCGTCGATACTTCTGACTGCGGACGTTACCATGGGAGGTTCTAGATCGAGGTCCCGGCAGTGAAGGATAGCTTCATCGATCACAGTGGCAGGATGCCAATCGTCGTCGTCTTGTTCGACATTGCCATCGCGGTCTGAGTCATGGACTCGACTAGATTGATCTGCCTTCGTTGCTACGTACACTCTTGCCAATTCCTCGTTCAACAATGAGGTCTCCAAATGCTTGGCATACGCCAAACTAGCACTGTTTGTGGAATCGAATGCCAAAACGACGAGGTCGCACCCACCTGATGCAAGAAGCTGTGACAATTGTCGCTGTCGTTTGATCTGACTTTCAGCTTCTGCTTCAGGAACTTCGGTAATTACGAAGTGGACAACCACCGTTTCGTATTCGTCTCCCTTACCTGCTTTTGTTTTCTTTCGCTTCAGACGCACATACGTACTTGTGGTCTCCGGATGTTTCGTGTGCTTCGTGATAAGCGCATCCCTTGCTCGTTGTGACCAACAATTGATCAAGGCCGTCTTTCCGCTACTGGGGCTGCCTAGAATTAGGATCCGCACCTCTCGGGAAGGTAGCAACGAATCTGGCGTCATTTCTCGCGTTGGGGAGACTGATTTCTTCTTTCCCCGCCGTCGTTTGACGGATCTCCCGTCCTCTACATGACCCAATTGGAACAGCTCGGCTCGAGTTGTGGAAGGAGAAATCCCAGCAGAAGCATGCCAAAGACCCATCCAGTCCAAATACGCCAGTGGCGTTGAAACCATATGCGCCCTATCTAAGGACGACATATCCACAGACGGAAAGCTTTCGCCACTCACAATCGTAATTCCACTCGCAGAAAGGGATTGGGAAATGTTCAAGACTGAAGCATCACCAGCACTTTCAGATTGCGGTAATTCAGCGGTTGGCATTTTGGGGAAACTAAAGCTTTGGCCAAACAGTTCTCGGGATCGAATAGGATGCCACGGCGGTAACGACGGCTCGGGGAGGATGGCAAAAATAGTATCTATGTCATCCAATGAAAGGACCCCATCGTGATCGGAATCAAACTGGTGAAAGAGATCGGTGAGGAACCGTCTAGCTGAAGGGGAAAGACTCCAGGAAGCACCCTCTGGACCTTGGTACACTGAATCAGGAATATGGAGATTAAGATTGTCATCATACCCAAAAGTTCGCAGGGCTTGCCATGGTACATCCAGTCGATTTTGACTTATGAAGACATCAAAAATGGCCAAAAAACCCGCGACCGTAAATTTTCCATCTCGGACAACCTCTTCATTCGGGTTGTTGCGAGCAACAACTTTCTTCCATCCAGTAAGATCTCTTTCGTAGACTGGCACATGGAATGTTTCATTTTGAAACCTGTCCAACTCCGTGTGGCTCAGCAAACCATCGTGATCTCGATCGTACATGCGAAAGATTCGAGTGAAAGCTCGTTGGCAATCTTCCGACAAGCGTCCCAAATCTAGGTCATAAAGCGGCGTGAACGGATACAGCACCGCCTGCTGAGCTTTGAGGAAGACTTCGTCCACTCTTAACAAATTCTTAGCACTGCATTTTATGCATTGTCGTATAAATCTAAATCTCTGCATTAGCGACACAATTTGTTGGCGCGAACGTGCTAGAACTTGTTCGTCAGTCACTCCAGCAGTGCTGGAGGGAAGAAACAAGTCCATTTTGTTGCCAGCCACAATCACAGGGAGCTGCAAGACACGTGAACATCAAAGAAATGAGGCGCGGATCACAATGTATCATCACATGTCCGCCATCCTACATGTCACTCACATTTCCATTGTAGCAACGCTCGATAAGAGGTAGCCAGTGATTCTCTAAGCGGAAGAAAGTCTCATCTCGATCCAAATCATAAATCAAAATAATTGAATCGACATTCTCGATACCGCCCATGCCACTTGGATTGGCTGATGTCGAAAATGATCGCAGCGACGGAAGAATATTCATTTCTGCATTACTTGGAGTGCCAAGGATAGTTTGTCCTGTAGCTGCACCCATTCCCTCCAGTGTTCCAATGGGACCACCACCGGCCATCGTCCCTCCACCGGTGACGGACATAGTGGCTACCGCTGACATCAACGCTCCATCTCCTCCTTGTGAATCAACAATGGTCGTGATGCAAGAATTTTCGGGATCCGGTGGCAACCGAACTCTAGTCATGATGCCAGGAACAACTTCAGAAAAATGTCTCGACACAAAGGTCGAGATCAGCGACGATTTTCCCACACCCTCTGTAGGATAGAATCAACATACGAAGAACATCGAGTGAGTGAGATGCCGGAAACGGAAACAAAAATCGACGCTTGTTGCGAACACGTCTCAAATCTCCGAAATTCTAGTGCTGTTTCCTTCGCAACGGACGTTACAAAGAACAATACAGAAAATGGAGCATTGCAGCGTCTCTGTATACATAGACAATAAGTATCCCAAATGCGATCCCAGCGTTGTGACGCACCATCTCCAAGCACCAGAATGGTGATGCTGGTCCTTTTTGCCTCCAATGAATGCGATGCAGAACTTGTCGTCGATCCTCCCTCCTGCACTTTTCTTCCTAAAGCTGCGTTGGTCGCCATAATGTCGTTTTCTCCAGCAATTTTCACCAGAAGATCCTCCCTAGAGCAACTCTATTTCTCCGCCGATCCAAATGCTGATCCTGTTCTGACTCTCGAATGCTAAGAGGAGGTTCTCTAGAAGATAGTCAACAAGACTTCCAGAGGAGGCCGCATTCGTCGTAGAGAAGTTTGGGGCTGAGCGATCAGAATAGTTGCAGAAGAAGATGAGGCGATCATACTCATACAGGGGAGAAATTCCCCCGTAGAATTTCGAAATGAACATGGCTGTATGGAAAAGGCTTCCCCCCAATGTTTAAAGTGCGCTTCCACCTCGTATGATATGATACGACGTACGACTACTAGTAGTAGTCGTATGATACGTTCGAAGTCAAAGTTCCTTCGCGTCAGAGATGACTCGTACGACCAACGTAAACTGTCATCGTGTCATGTGTCATGCCAATGTCAACGTACTCCGAGTACTATCATAAAAGTATCCCTCCTACCGGTGCTGGTAGGTACCGTAGGTGCGGTACCTACGGTAGTGGTAGGTAGCCAACTACGGTAGTATGAAAAATACGACTCGAAAGAACGTTTGATCGTAGACGAAAATTGGTCCCAAAAAAGTCAACGCTCGACGATAGTTTCAAGTTTTAAAGGGGTGCGGTATGCGGACATACACCTTACCACCATACGGTACTTCATACATACCGGTACCTCGGAGGAAATTTCACTGTCACAGTCAGTAAAGTACGACTACGGTAGCTACCGGTAGTAGAGAGTAGGTACTACGATAGATGCTGCCGCAAGCTACGGTAGCTACCGTACTACCGGTACCATTACCGGCAGTTACCGGTAGTACTTCTCGTACTACGTTCTATACGACTATCTAGCTACTAGTAGTAGTGAGCTCTAATCGCTCCAAAATTTAATTGACATACATTGTGAAAATCGCATGGAACAAACAAGACAACCTTCATCCATCCTCATCTTTTTCTTCATTCACGGTCAAAATCTTCCGGCCTTTTATCCCATGCAAAAAACTGCCGTTTGATTGCTTTCCTCAACATTGCTTCGAGATTGACCATGAGTCAGGAGAGCAGAAAACGAGGCAGAAATTCGCCTGGTCTGATAGCCATGGTAGCTGTGGCGACGACAAGCTACATGAGAATAAATGTTATGTCTCCAAGAAAAACTCCTCATGTTTTTAGAAAGTCATCAAGAAGGACCTGGAGAGACCTGGCTCTCCTCCTTTTCACCACTTCTTGGTGTCTTTTGATATTTCCTCTGCGAGTTTTTGCGGCCACGCCATCCCAAAAAGAAATTCTGGATCAGTTGTACGATGCTACCGATGGTGACGAATGGAGTCTGAACACGAACTGGAAATCGATCAACATAGGGGTTTGCTCGTGGCATGGCGTCTTTTGCAATGATCGTGGAGATGTTACTCGTCTCGAATTGGATCGCAACAACCTGAGTGGTAGCATTCCTCCTGATTTCTGGAAGTTGTCGACACTCACTGAAGTCAATCTTCGGGCGAATCTTCTATTGGATGCCTCTTTTCATGGATTGGAGTCCGACGATCCGGAAAATGATCCCCGAGCTCCCATTAATCTCCTCATTCTAGCTGAAAATCAACTATCTACCATTCAGGGTATAGGGAATCTCCACGAAACGCTGGAATACATCAATCTGAACAAGAATCGTATTGATCAGACACTGCCCGACGATCTATTCGACTTGACCAACGTCAAAACTCTATACGTGGCATTCAATCAACTGACCGGTACTCTCCCAACGTTGATCGGAAAGTTGACTAAAATGACCGAGTTCTATGCCTTTCGTAATCACTTGACGGGACCTTTGCCATCCGAACTCGGTCGACTCGACAAGTGTCAGATCTTCGGCGTTGGCAATAATTTGTGGTCCGGGACATTGCCGACGGAACTCAACGACATGGTCAATATGCGAGATTTGTCCATTCATAACAGTCCCACAACAGAATTCGTTGGAGGAAATGATGTGTCAACATCGCGGCAACATGTCGGTATCACGGGGCCGTTGCTCTCGTTTGGAAACATGCCGTACTTGTCCATGCTCTATCTCGATGGGAACAATTTGTCGGGTTCCATACCTCCCGACTTTTTGCGACACAACAATAACATCGAAAAGGATGTGACAGTGGGTCTGCGAAACAATAAACTCACCGGCGCAATACCCAAGGCCTTGGAGCGTTTTGAAAAACTTAACATAGAATTGGTTGGGAATTCAATCGACAGCATTCCTCCGGAATTGTGCGAAAAAGGTGGATGGATGGGAGGGCTAGTGGAAGAGTATGGTTGCAATGCCATTTTGTGTCCTATGGGAACGTACAGTGTCGATGGGCATGAAACAGGGGCAAACGCCGGGTGCGCACCGTGCAGGGATGGGTCCACTTATTTGGGAGCAACATCGTGTTCTTCCGACGAAGCGATTTATGAGCCATGGGAGACACTTGCAAGATTTTATCTTGCAATGGGAGGAGATAAATGGGAGCGAAAGGATGGATGGGAAATGTTTGACACACTTTTCGATGGAGAAACGTCAGAAGAATTAGCAATTGCCAACATAACGGTATGCAATGGTTGGTATGGTGTATTATGCCATGAAGGGGTTCCAACAAGACTGTCGTTGCCAAACAATAATTTGTTTGGGGTGGTTCCGAGAGGGATCTTTGATATATCTTGGTCGGTATTTGACCTGTCTGACAATAATGTACAGATGGAAGATCTATCGATCATCACGGAACCTGATGAATTGACATCCCTGATTCTATCGAACACCAAGGTTCAGAGTCTATCTGGGATTGAGAGGTTGACAAAGCTGCAACAGTTGTATTTGGATGGCCTTACTATAAAAGGAGCCATTCCAAACGCGTTGTTTGATTTGACTGGCCTCAAGACTTTACATTTACAACACAGTGCCTTCACTGGGGTGCTCCCTACAGAGGTTGGGAAGCTGAAGCACTTGGAACGGTAAGACTCGTCGGCCAGTAAGTGGAGACTTATGGTCGATACTTCGATTCTCAAAATACGTCTCTCATTTCTTTGGCAGGCTCAACATGTATGGAAATTTTTTATCCGGTTATTTGCCCTCGGAGCTAGGACTGCTGTCGCTGATCAGATCTTTGGACTTGTCAGAAAATAGATTCAGAGGCACCATTCCATCCACGATAGTAAATTGGACCGCACTCGAAACGTTCGCACTTCATCAAAGTGAAGGAGATCTTGGTGGTCCTCTCCCCGCGTTTGACACGTTTCCGTCTTTGAAAGGACTGTTTTTGCAGGAAAACAATTTCGAGGGGCAAATTCCCGACAATTTCCTGGGTGGAATCGCGGATAAGTCAATAGAAGTTGCCGTATCGCTTGCCTCGAACAACTTGACAGGATCTGTTCCCTTGTCACTCTCACAATTCAGCAATCTCATCATAAACCTCGAAGGCAACGTCATCAGCGAGTAAGTGTTTGGTGTTGCATTGCCGAGTGGTCGTCGGGACGGTAGCCTCACCATCTGCCTTTTCCAGACTCGATGATAGATTATGCGTTCATGAAAAATGGATGCAGGGGGAGCTGAATAAGCTCCCTGAAGCATCTCGATGCAATGGTATCATGTGCCCCCCTGGTACTTGGAACGAATTCGGAAAAGAGACGGTGGAAAGACGTTGTGATGAGTGCTCGGAAAACAAATCCTTTTACGGTCAGGTTAGATGCGGTGATTTGGAACAACAGCCTCCTGAAAGACGCATCTTAGATCGACTCTTTGCGATGACCGGGGGTCGATACTGGACCAAACCACACGAAAATTGGCTCAAACCAGGGGTATCTGTTTGCGAGTGGGAAGGAATCATGTGCGCGAATGTAGAAGGCGAAGACCACATTCTAGAGGTCAATCTTGATCATTTCGGTCTTCGTGGGACGATTCCTTCGGAAGTTTGGAATCTTCGTCACGCAAGACGATTGAAATTTTCTGTAAATGCAGTGAGCGTGGATTTGCATGGTATTGAAAACGCCGAAGGGCTCTTGGTCCTTCAGATGTCAAACTGTCACCAACGGAGCCTGGAAGGTATACAAAATGCACCATCCAAACTCTTTGAAATCCACTTTTCCGAGAATCAATTCGAGGGAACCATTCCCACGGACATCTTCCAACTCACCTCAGTGACGAAGCTATTCTTGAACAACAATCATTTCTCCGGACGGATTCCAAGTGAAATACATAACATGAAACAGCTTGACGAGCTCTGGATTGGAGGTAACAAATTTACCGGTGCGATACCCAGTGAGATTGGTTTGATGACGAATCTTCGCATTTTGAGCTTAAAACAAAACGACCTCTCTGGTGCCATTCCTCTTGAGATTCAGAACTTGCCGTCACTGGAAAATCTTGATATTTCTAGTCAGAGGGGCAATCAATTCAACGGACCGTTGCCTCCTTTTGACAGCAACCCAAACTTGGTTATTATTGATGCTAGTGACAACGCCTTCTCTGGCACACTACCAAAAGACTTTCTCAAGCAGGTTGATCGGAATGCCCAAATCAAAGTGGATCTATCCAACAATGCTTTCGTAGGTGCAATACCCATAGATTGGAGTATATTCGACTCACTCAATATCGACCTTTCAGGTAATCAACTGACATCCTTGCCTGACGTCTTGTGCAATCAAAATGGCTGGAATGGTGGCAGGGTTGGGTTGTTGGATACCTGTGACGCAATCCTATGCCCCCCTGGGACACACCTTAAAAATCTTGGTCGCCAGATGGACCCGATGAAACCGTGCGAGCCTTGCGAACTTGGAATGGCAAGTGCTCCGTTCTATGGAACTCGTGAATGTCTAGACCCTGAGCACCTTCGCGAACGAGAAATTTTAGTTTCATTTTACGACGCCACCAACGGAACCAGCTGGCTTTCTCAACGAAACTGGCTCTCGACAAAGCCGGTTTGTATCTGGCAAGGTATAGTCTGTAACGAGCTTGGTCTTGTTGATTCGATCCAGCTTGGGGACAACTTCGTTGTCGCTGGGCCAGATGCGGTTGCAGAAGTTTCGAAGATACTGTCGCTAAAAGAGCTTAAAACGCTTGATTTGAAAGGAAATGATGTAACACTTAATTTTGAAGCCATCAAAAAGGATGCAACAAAGTTGGAATTCTTGCGACTTTCAGGAACCAAGATGACGTCTCTTGACGGCGTGTCAAATGCAGTCAACCTCAAAGCTCTTCATGCGACCAACAACAATATTTCCAGAATTCCAGACGAATTGTATTCGATGTCAAATTTGGAATCTATTTTTTTGTCCTTCAATGCTATAAGTGGCCACCTTTCTCACCAAATCGGCCTATTGACGAATTTGAAGGAGCTTTATCTCTTCGGAAACCAGTTGACAGGTACGATCCCAACTCAAATAGGTTTGATGACCTCTCTAGTTGATTTCGTGGCTTCCCATAACGCCCTGTCTGGATCATTGCCAGACCAAGTCAGCACGCTTCAGGAGTTGGAGCAGTTCTCTGTAAACAGCCAACATGGGCTCGAATCGCTCACGGGTCCTGTGCCGAGCTTTTCTGGAGCACCCAAGTTGTGGTAGGTCAAGTTTTATCAATTTTCAGAATTCGACGTCATCTCAGCTGACACCTTTGATGTCTTTCATTGTTTTGTAGGTACTTTGACGCATCAGACAATGATCTGACCGGCCCAATTCCCGACAACTTCATGATCAATTCAATCCGACTCAATGAAACTGTCACCGTATACTTGCAGCACAATGAAATAGAAGGGACAATCCCGCCCAAATTGGTCAGATTTTCCTTTTTCGATCTAAATCTGGCTGAAAACAAGATCGTGGAGATTCCAAAAGAAATATGTGGTTTGAGGGGATGGATGCAAGGTTACGTGGGACTAGTTGGGAATTGTAGTGCTATTCTTTGTCCACGTGGAACTTTCAACCAGTTTGGCTACCATTTACCCGAAAATCCATGTTTGCGATGCTCACATCTTGATGATCTTCCTTTTCTCGGGAACACTCACTGTGAAGATTTCTCTTCTGAACGAGATACTTTGGAGAAACTATTTGACGATACTGGAGGGGAATTTTGGGGAAACAGCACTTCATGGTACACAAATGCCCCGGTTTGTAGCTGGTTTGGTGTTCGATGTGCTGATGGAGATCCTCAGGACACCTCTGGTATAACTCACATCACGCTAGAGGCAAATGGACTCTCTGGGACGCTACCTTCTGAGATATGGACTTTGCCTTCCTTAAAATCCTTCAAAATGGATGAGAACGAAGGGCTTGTCATCAATCTCGAGGGTGTTTCAAACGCAGCTGACACCCTTGATTCTCTCTCGCTTTCCCATGTCAAAATTACTTCTCTAGACGGTATTGGGAGCCTGACCAACTTAAAGAAACTTTCACTTGTGGGGAACGAACTCGCTGGTACGGCTGATACGATTGGAATCGGAATGTATATATTTGTATATGACTCACCCCGTTGCATCTCGTTGAACAGGTACATTTCCTGAGGAGTTGTTCAAGCTATCAAACACACTGGAGTCACTTTACATAGGGTACAACCTTCTTTATGGTCCTCTTCCATCGAGACTCGGCGTGATGTCACAACTACAGGTGTTCAATGCATTCGACAACAACTTCTTCTCAACCATTCCATCTGAGCTAGCTCGAATGCAGAACCTCAGAACGCTAGGTATGTTTTCAACTGGTTTCTCATTTTTTGGACCTACTATCTATCGTTGCTCATTTCTCCCAATGTCTTGACCACAGTCCTAAGCGAGAACTTAATATATGGCGAGATTCCCCAAGAAATGTCAGCCATGCCGTCCCTCCGAGGCTTTGCTGCGAATCGAGAAGAGAAGGCCGGTCCGCGTCTATCTGGGAGCTTGCCGTCCTTCGATCAAGTCCCTCAACTGATCTACTTGTACCTCCAAGGAAACGAGTTACAAGGTTCTATTCCCAGTAACTTTCTGAGCGCTTCAAAATTAGCTCGATTCATTGGATTGAGCTCCAATCTCTTGACTGGAAGGATACCTGGTGAGCTTGAATTCCTATCAGGCCTGGATCTAGAAGTTGACGACAACAAAATTGAAGGCTTTCCCGACTCTTTCTGCAGTAAGGTTGATTGGAATGCTCGTGCTGTCGGTATATATGGATGCGAAGGGTTCCTCTGTCCACCAGGAACAGCCAGTCCAATCGGCAGGACGATGAACGAGACAACCAAGTGCCGTGTATGTCCAGAACCCAAATCTGCCACATTTTACGGAACGAAAAGTTGCGACGGGGGTTTGAGCGAGCGAGAGATTCTCGTCAACTTTTACAAAGCATTGAATGGAGATGATTGGTACAGGAACGATTTCTGGTTGTCAAAAACAGATGTTTGTGAATGGTATGGTATTGCCTGTTCTAAAGGCAAGGTTATCCATTTGAATCTCCGTGGAAACAACCTGAGAGGCCTTCCTGGTCCAGAGATTTTTGATCTACGAGAGCTTCGGGTTTTATGGCTCTACTCCAACCCCATCACATTCAGTTTTGAAAACATCGGGCGTGCGAGGAAGCTGTACGAGCTCCGTCTCGATGCCACCAAGTTGCACTCGTTGCATGGAATCGGAGCTGCATCGTCGTTGATATCGTTCGATGCTCGATTCACAAATCTCAAAGGCTCCCTACCCGAAGAAGTTTTGCGCCTCTCCAATCTTCGGATCCTGTCACTTGGTCACAATAAGCTATCAGGAACCCTCCCCAAGTCATTTGGTAGTCTCAAGTACCTCCAGTCACTCCGACTGAATGCCAACAGCTTTTCAGGTCCCTTACCATCATTTGATGACATGCACTTTTTGAAAGAATTGGATTTCTCGGAAAATTTTTTAACAGGCTCCGTATCCCGCAATTTCTTGTCTAAGATACCAGATCAGACCCCTTTGATGCTAAGTCTTTCGCAAAACCAGCTGACTGGTGTGATTCCTGAAGAATTTGATCGTTTCCACCGGGCGTCTCTTTATCTTTCGGACAATCTTATTCTGGGGATGCCATTGACACTTTGCGACAATGTCAACTGGAACAATGGCGATGTTGGTGATTTTGGATGTGATGGAATTTTGTGTAAACCTGGGACCTTCAATCCAAATGGGCGACGAGTCCATGGCATGGAATGTTTCGAATGCTCGCATGCCGTCTATTATGGGGAGACCGAGTGCGAAACAGATTCGTCATCAGCATTCCCCAAGCTCGGATGGGCATGGACAATCCTTGCCAGCCTACTGTTGGTCGCTTGTTAAGTGTATTGTCCTAGCAATGTTTGCTTTCAATACACTCTGGAATTTTGACACTACAGTAGCAAAAAACGTTTTCCGAGTACCTACCTGGTAGAGCTGCAAACAAAATTAAAAGAAGTCGAAGTAGACGGTAAACCTACCGTTACTACAGTACGTTAGAAAGCATGGTTACTACGTTACTACCGGTACTCACCCATCACCTTTTCCGACTGAATCACAATCCGCGAAGTCATTGTGTGGCTTGTAGCGACTTCCGGAGTAGTTGAAGTTTTGAGATCGGCTTGAGACTTCGTCGGTTCGCCAAAAGTTCTCTTTCTGCATTGAAGATTTAACAAGCCAGAATTTCCAATTATCCACAAGTTCAGTGACGCACAAAATGCCACCATTTTTAACAAAGAATCAATCGCCCCAAAAGCACAAAAGGACGAACTTGCATGCATCAGCCGCAACAACTTGACGTGAGGCGTTGCGATGGAAGCAATCATAACTTTCCCCTTCTCCCATCATCCACCACCACAAAGAGGACTGCAACAAGAATACCTGTGCTGAAAGGCTTTCCTGTGAAAAAAGAGAGCGGTAAATAACGAAGCCTGTGGAAATTAGGAATCGGTTTCCACATTTCCAAGTTTCCTAGAGTTGAATCTTTGACCCTCCGTAGAAAAAATGAAGTCCTTTGCCTCTGTTGTTCTTGTGTCCTTGCTGGCCATCTTGATGTGTGCCAACCACTCGAACGCATTTGTGCCAAACAACAGCCAAACACGAGAACGTCGCCCTGCGTTTTCAGCGGTGGAATCTGATCAAAACAACAACAAGCAGCCGCAACAACAACCGGCAGTGATAGGTGCTGCAGTTCCTGGTCCCAGCCCATCGACCTCAGCCATGTTTGCACTGCCACCCAGTGCCATGACTGCCGCCTTGACTGCCGCGTACGAAGAGCAACAAGAGGAGTCTGTTGACGTTTCCTATGGTGTCGCGCTAGTCTCATGCGTTCTTTCGTTGGCCTTGGGGTTCGGAATCGGATACGGAGTGTAAAAAACTCTCTGGAAATTTGGAATGTAATTCATTGTATTCCATTTTTTTCGTTCTCATTGCGTGTGACTGCGTACATCATTGATTTTACAAAGGACACCAATGCTAATATACTACCACTACAGTACACAGTACACCAACGTCTCAGAAAACCCACCCCACGACCAAGTCATGACCAGGGACCTAAGCAGTGTGAATCTAATTTGCAATGTTGGACCTACTGCATCTAACTAAACACCTGTTAATCAATGTCAAGGAAAATACTAATGCATTATGTTTTTGTCCATTATCCAGTGGAACTGTCTGTGGTATGATACATCTAGGACGAGAGACCACCAGTCCGTATAATAAGGTGGAATGTCGTACTTCAGCACGACACATGAACTTGGACGGTAGGCAGCTCAAACTCTGTAAATACTACGTAGTAGTAGTAAATTCTCCGAAGGAGTAAAAATAAAAATAAAATATACACCAAATATTAATAATACTAGAACTACTAGGTACGTACGGAGTAGTACATACCGGTAGTATGATACGAACGTACTAACAGTAAGTAATACCACGACGTTCGTACGGTAACGGTCCGTTGCTGTTGCGATTTTTAAGATCGAGTGAGTCGAGGGTCATCGACAATGATTGACTCCGCCGTCTATGTTGGTTCGCATGAAGGAAGATTCCGTCAACAATGAATTTTCTAACAAACGACAAAGAGATCTTGCTGATGTCACGGAATTTTGTAATGTTCAAGATGAAAATCCGGGTTCGGTATCTTCAAACTTCGACTTCGTTCTACGTACGTGGTCTCTCGTCTTCTTTCTCCCTTCAAGAATGGAGGTGTACGCTTGCTTGGAAAACACGAGTTGTTGGTTCTTGTGACGATCCTTGCTCTTCTACCAAGAACGTTAGCCAGTAGCCTCACCCATCATCTCCTTCATCATCTTGCAATAGACCTTCCCATTCTTACGACAACTGCATAGTTCATTCCCCAGTCTTTGTACAGAATATTACACCATGAAGTTCGCCGCCGCCACCACTCTTGCACTAGCCACTTCGGCTGCCGCCTTTGCTCCGGCTCCTTCTGTCAACGTAAGTCGTGTCGAGTGAAAAAGTTATCTGAGGGTGTCGACTGTCAGATATCTTCAGTCTTCCGCGGTTAGCAAGATCTCTCCTCTTCACTCCCATGCGAAGCTAGATTTAGATAACCGTTTGCTCACCTCACCCTAATATGTTGTATTATCTATTATCATCGTTGTAATTGTGATCACAGCGAGATTCGGCCCTTCAAATGGCTTTGAAGGACGATCTTGCCAACGCAGGAAAGGTTGCGATGGCTGGTGCCGCCGCTTTGGCCATCTTCGGAGCCCCTGCACCTGCCCAGGCTTTGACCAAATCCGAAATCAACTCCCTCACCTACTTGCAAGTGAAGGGAACCGGTCTTGCCAACAGATGCCCAGAGGTTGTCGGTGAGGACTCCATCAAACCTTCCACCGGCCAGAAGCTTGTGGACATGTGCATTGAGCCTAAGGCATGGGCTGTTGAGGAAGAAGTCGGAAAGGGAGGAAAGACCGAGAAGAAGTTTGTTAACTCTAAGGTCATGACTCGTCAGACTTACACTTTGGATGGCATTGAGGGAACCCTCGAACAGTCTGGAGGCATTGTATTCAAGGAGAAGGAGGGTATTGATTACGCCGCCACCACCGTCCAACTTCCAGGAGGGGAACGTGTTCCTTTCCTTTTCACCGTCAAGGATCTTGTTGCCAAGGGTAACGGAGACACCTTCAAGCCTGGTTTCCAAATGGGTGGTGACTTCTCTGTTCCTTCTTACCGCACAGGTCTTTTCCTTGACCCCAAGGGACGTGGTGGAACTACCGGATACGACATGGCTGTCGCTCTTCCTGGTCTTCAATCCGGAGAGGAAGGAGATGACGAACTTTTCAAGGAGAACAACAAGACATTCGATGTCACCACTGGACGCATCGAGATGGAAGTCAATAAGGTAAACAAGGAAGAATCTGAGATCGGAGGAGTCTTTGTCGCCACCCAACTTGGAGATACCGATATGGGATCCAAGGTCCCAAAGAAAGTCCTCACCAAGGGAATTTTCTATGCTCGTGTTGAGTAAATGAAAAAAGTACACACCAGCTAGTGCAGCGTATACCTTTTTTCGAACCTTCTCCTATCCTTCTGAACACGTCGGCGTGTGGAATATACCTAATAGAACTATGATGTATTCATACACACCGCGATACCCATTTCCCATCGTATTGTCATTCGTCTCGATCCAAACTTGAAACTTGCTAGGCGCGATAGGTCGGAGTGTGATGATACATAGTGTTGCGATCCTGTACCTTCACACAAGTTTGATTCAAATCTTCGCAAAGAAATACAGTGATGTTACCAATGTGCCACGGTAGTAAATATCTGTGATTGCAAGGGATATTGCGGAATTGCGCATTCGGAGCTTTCACCAACACACGTGGATTCACGTTAATCTCCTCTGTATTCCGAGGGAAAACGTATCACTACCGTAGTTCATATATAACCACAAAGTGATTTGATTCACAGTTAGAAATGGTGGATTTTAGGGATGGCTCTAAACTGTCTGTTTCTTTTCGATTCCTGCAGTAGTAGTATATCGCGGGATGCATACATCATTGCTATGGAGTACCAATCCAAAAGCCAGAAATGTCAAAGCCAAGCTTAACTTCGTTCTACTCCGAGTACTACGGTACTAGCTACGGCATTCAAAACGCTACCGTAGTGTAATCTACCGGTAGTCTACTACGGTAGAGTAAAACACTTCATACCGGTAATATGATCCTCGGAGTATGATACATACGAAGTACGTACCTACGGTACCAGTACAATTCTACCCCTACTTTCCTGTACGACGTACTGTCGTACTACGAGAAGGTACGGTACTATCGAATTCTGTACCACGGTACGAAGTACGGTACTTCGCAGCTTCACTCATCCAGTCAGGAAAAAGACGGTAAAGTTAGACTCATTGGACTTTATCATTTGCGAGGTATGAATATCTTCATAACAATATAATTTGCAAATAAAAAACGCCGGCAACGCATTGGCCGGCTTTTTCAACCGATTCCCTCTCTTTCGCGATGAAACGCGATGAAGTGTGCTGTAAGACTCAGCTCTCTCACAGCGATACATCGCGTAAAATGGCCTTCGCCTCCGTTTACTGTAGCAGCAGGAAATTACCAAATTCCCTCTCGTCTTAATTGTGATGTGATTGTGCTGACTTGTACTCTACTAGCTATCAGTACAACAACAACATCAAAATCAACATGATGAAAGTCTGTACACTTATCGTCGCGACACTGGTGTCGACGACACTGGGAGCTCCTGCTGTAGTATGGAAGAACGGAAGATCCGAGCAGCGATTTCTCCACTCGTCTGAGTACATCACCGCCTCCGACTTGATGGCGACCTCCTTGCCGGAATCCGAGGCCCCTGATGCTTCGTCCTTATCTGTAGTTTTCCTTGTTGGAAAAGGCGAAGACGGTACCGAACAACTATCAGAGCTTGCCTCTTCTGGTAAGCTCCCACAAACATCTCAGAAATATAGCGACGCTGCTGGCATCTACCATCACGTCTCGGGTATCGAGAGCTCATCAACCGTCGTCAGGGATGCCGTTCGTGCATCCACTAAAGGTCGCGTTCTAGAAGTTTCTCTCAAGGAACTGAATCAGAAGCTGAATTCCATTGACGATGCCGCTACGTTGGAAATGGAAATTGACAATCAAGGGAACACTATCAAGCCTGCTTCTAAATCTTCTTCCAAGCGAGCACGGGATCTTGCCAATGCTAATGTTTGTATTGTGAATGTTAGTTCCAAGGGTGATATCAGTGACGTTGACGCTGCCATTAGCAGCGCCATTGAAAACAAGAATGTCGATTCGGTCATTCTAGCTGGCGTTCGATCCATCCATGAAGTCAAGCATGAACGATACTTGCTCTCAAAGCGCCGGTTGGCCATTATGGAACAAGAAGGAAACGAGGTCTTGGACTCTCGTCGCCGTCGTCTTGAACAAGCAGCTGAGGGAGAGGGAGGAAATATCGATGCAAGCGATTACCTTTCAGGCGTCTACTATGTGTCCATGACACCCAATATTTTGTCGGGTCTACTGTTTTTCCTCCTGTTTATTGTCATAGCCTACACTGGCATTTCTTGCATGGGTGCTATCCAGGGACAAGACGTCTTTACTGACAAGATGCCTTCCATTGGACGAGAAGCGTAATAAAGCAAACTGATGATTGATGAATCGGCTTTGTAGAATAACAACCTATAAAAAGAAGGCTGTCCTGTATCCCTTGTTGATTTATCTCGTTGTTCGTATTATGCAACTACTCAAAAGGAGGCTGCCCTTTGCGGAAGAACCGCAGGTAAAGGCATCAATACATCTTGATAACGCTGCCGAAGGATGTTTGTAGCATGTATGGTGGAAAGGGTGAACTGTGGCGGACAATAATGATACTGTTCTGTACTGTTGCAAAAAAGCCTCTGAATGCTCGCAGCATAAACAACATTGATAGACCCAGCCTCGATTGAGGAGACATCGTGGTCCGTTGCTGCTGCTGCAGGAAATCAAGCACCTTCTCCCACGTTTTCCATCTTCGTATCTCCATTTTTCCGAACAGTGGATATGTTGCTTACTACCTACGTAGTATGATGTGGCTGTGCTGTCTTGTTGCTGATAAATCTCCGCCGCCGGAGACGGCCGGTTGTTGCAGTAAGCAAGGGATTTTCTGTCAACAGTCTCCGGAAGACGGAGGAGACATGTCTACGGTTGAAGGCATCACTACATTGCTTGACACAACCTTGCTTCATGAGCTATGTTTTGTAGATCTACAGAGAACCCCTTTGGTTAGCTACCGTAGGTAGCTAGCTTGCGGTCTTCGGTTCCAATTACCTGGTTCAATTAACTTGCACTGTAATTCTAGGTTGACGACGTGTAAGACACTTTCATGATTAGAGATTGGGATATCATATTTATTGGATTCATATGAACGGTATCTATGATACATGGTCGATGCTCAAGTTGAAGGCTTCGTTTGAAGGATCGGGAAGTTGAACCCTCTCTTCGAACGGAGATTAAACACGTACTCGTCATCAGGCCACAGTCAAGTAAAGAGAGAGATCTTCCGTTCCTTTCTGGTGTGTGTTGCTCACTCGTCGAAACTCTTCCTACACTCTCCATCCCCCAGCTGTTGAAAAATAAAGTCAACCATGAAGATCGCCGTTTTCTCCCTCTTCGTTGCCTCTGCTGCAGCTTTTTCACAGGTGAGGATAGGTTGGGTGCAAACAATGAATTGATGCCTGTTGGGCGATCGTTGCGGGACATATTAAGGATGACGCAAGCCATCCCTTCCGCAATATTATGCTTGTTGCATCATGTACGAATAGTTGGTTGACAGATCCATCATCATGCTGGCGATATTAATCCGACAAGTGTACATCGGACGCAATAGTCCAACAACCTTTTATTGTTTTCGGAAATACGATTGTTTTTGGAATTGTTGGAGTTGCATCGTATAGATATTGCTCACGTGAAACTTTTTATTTTGTCATGCTTTGATACAGGACGCATCCCGCCGAGATGCGTTGGCAGGAATCGCCGCTGCTGGTGCCGCCTTGGTTCCTTCCATCGCCAATGCCGCTGCTGGTGAATCCCCCCGATTCTCCGTGTTCGGTTTGATTGGAGACGGTACTTCTTACTCCGAGGGAGCTGCTTACGGTACCGACCAATCGTCCCCTGTCTACTCTCCTTACTCCGTCTACAGTGAGGCTGGACCAAACTCTCTTTACAAGCCTGGTGATGATGAATACGTGAAGAGAAAGAAGGCTGTTCTTGCCGAAACCGCCAAGCGCATCGACAAGCTTCCTGCATACGTTGCCAAGTCCAAGTGGTTCGAGGTCACTGACGAGCTCAGCCGCTACATGTACGAAACCCGTGGTGCCATCCGCTACCTTGCCAAGGACAAAAAGCAGAAAGCTGCCGCCGAAGACTTCTTCAAGGCCATTGAGAAGATTGGAGGAGGCGCCCGATACAAGAAGGCTGACGAGTGCACCGCAGGAATCGCCGAGGCCAAGTCTACCCTTGATGCTTTCGTCAAGACTCTTTGAGCTTGATCAGATTTTCAATCGCAAAAATGATTTAACTTTGCCGGTATATGCAGTACAGTGATAGATTGGAATTGTACCTAGTAGGGATTTTCTGGCCTTCCTGCAATAGTCTAAGTGCTGCTAAATATTTCTTACACGGAGATGTTTGTAATTGACAAACATCATGTGCGGGTGATGGCTCGTTGAAGGCGATATAGGCACCGTCATTACATCATCGAATCAAATGTGACGCATTGTTACATCAATCCTCCCGTTTACATCGTGAAAGCAATTGACTTCCGAAGATGTACCGTTGCAATACCTTGGATATGAATAGACAAGACACTGAACTTGGAAGTGGTATTGCGCCCAAGAGAGGTTGTATTTTCTTGGTTGGGATGGTTCTTTTCTTGTCTTATTAGTCTCTGGGTGCCGTACTACTGATTCGGTATAACAGCATCAACCATGTAGGATCCTTCATACTCGCCTCCACGACACCGAGAAAGGGACCACCAATACTCAACGATTCGGCCGCTCTCGGCATAGTCTTGGGGAACTATCCTAACGAGAAACTGCTGTGATGCGCCAATTGTCGATTCCAACAAAACCAAGGAACTGTGATGCTGTACCAAGTGCCTGTATGGTCCCGATCGGACCATCTGACCGAACCGAGTGACATCGCCCGTTCGTTCTTTGTTGTTGGGGGATGCGAGTTGATATACTTTGGTCATGTCATCTTGTTGTAACGCCTGAAGCTGCTGTTGTATAACTTCTTGCGGTGGTGTTGAGGGAGATAAATGAAAAGCTCGACATATGAATATCTGAGAGAATGATAGAATCCTGACAATCATCATCAACGAAAGGAGAGTCTTTGGAAGATCGGATTTGGTCGTGCCATAGCGCCTCCGTTCTGTCGGCTTCTTTCCTGGCAGCCTCTGAAAAGTCATGATGTGCAACTGTCGTAAGCAAATTACTCCAAGGGTGTGTAGCTACTTGTAGACAATCGTTTGACGCAGTATCTGTTTGCCTTCGACTTAACAGCAAACGGTAGAGGTGATAAAATATGACTATTTTTGACAAATGAGAAAGAAGAAATATTTTTATGCGCGCGTCCGGCGAGACAAAATCAGATATTTTTACGTTACTGATAATTCATGTTTTTCAGAGGGATCGACATTCCTGAACCGTTCAGGAATCGTTCAGGAATTGACGACGGACGGACGGACGGTACCATAGGACGGACGGACGACAACAATTATTACTATCGTTAACTACCACGTCGTACTACCGCAAAAAAACGAAACAACGGAAGCATCATCATCATGGTCATCAGCCCAAAAACGCAAACAACATCAAACGACGACAACGGTTGGAACAATATTAGAGTCATGTCATCTGCCGCAACGGTTCCAACCCCTGGACAGTCGCCGTCTAATGTTAGAGGAAGAGACGCGGCCAAGAAGGTCGTTGCTGCGTACCGAAGGAGTTCGGGTCTACCGGATGATGTCACCTGGGAAGAGATTAAAGGTGAAAATCTCAAGTCCTTGACTGCTTCCATGTGCTTCTGGTTGGCTTCCCGATCGATTCCTTCCAAATGCTTTGACGAAAATCTTCAGCCCACTCGTCCTGACAACAACCAGCGTCTTACGTCTGACACACTGGTGTACTACGTTGGGCTCTGGTTGACTCAAGTTCGTGACATGTTCCCACAACATGAGGATTTCAAAGAATCAAATCCCAAGGCAACTACACCGTGGTGGACCGAAATGAGATCTGGCTTCGCAAAAGCAGCTTCGAAGTACCAGATCTCTCAAGGAGACGATGTTGTTTTTGGTCTCGACAAAATGCTGCCGTTGTACAAAGACAACAAGCGGCCAATTGGCGATGTAATCACCAATCCTAGCTCGATCATTGACGTGAAGCATGTCCTCATGCACTTCGTGTCGACTGCCAAAAGCACGAGTGGAATCAACCTACAGACGAGATGTTGGATTGCTCTCACATCTGACTGCATCGGCAGGGGAGGAGAGTTCCGTTTCCAAAGCTACGATGATTGGATTTGGCATCCAGCAATTCAAGTCCTGGACATCAAGTGGAAGGAGATGAAAAATATTCATGTTTATTCCATGGGTATTGTTCCCGACTTAGTTCATTGGCTTTTTGATTTCTACCACTGTTTTGGATGTTATTTCATGGTGGAGAACGGGTTGATGAGAACAGACGAAGAAATCAAACAAGGAAAAGTAAATGTTGTCTTCCCATCTATACGACGTATTCAACACAGTTGAAAGTAGCACCTCCAGAAAGCTGACGGCAGCGATCAGAAGCACTATTTCTGGACCACCTGATGTCAAGAATAGATATTCTGCAAGATCTCTTAGGTATGGCGCGATCACAGAACTCGCTCTTCACAGGGAGCTGTCTGTCTTTGCAGGATGTGCAAGGTCTGGGCATTCAACTGGAACGACGGTCGATGATTACATCGATGACAATAATCCAGCATACGGTCTACAAGCTGGAATGGCCCGGTGTGGTTACCAGGATTTGGCTTCCAACTTGAAAGCCAAAATTGAAGTGCCAAGACTGGAAGCTCTTGGTGTGGAAGTTGCTGCTTCCGTTGACAAGCTTCTAAGTAAAGTCTTTATTGTGCAGGTGCCTCACTTTAAGAAGGGTCAAGGAAAACTTCATGGCGTCTTGAGAATCTGCCTGGCTAGCTTGATTCTTTACTATCCAGATGTTGCAAAGGAATGCGGGGGGGGGGAATATTATTGGCACCTCCCTCAATAAAGCAGCAAGAGAGGCACAGATCTTTGACCATCGCTACGGACATACATCCCCAGAAGCTCTTCTGGGAGAGTGGTCCAAACTGATCGCCAGTGACTTGGCTTCACGTCGGATGCCGACCCCTGTCATTAACGCTGATTCGGTCTCGCTGGCTGCAGGTTTGAATCAAGCCTTGTCCATGCTTACAGGATTGACAAACCAAATGCAGTCCTTGGCACAGCACAATGAAAATTTGGAAAAAAAGATTGCAACCCAGTCATCCGAGCTTGCATCATTGAGAGAAGACTCACGGAAGAGTGCCATCAAGCTCAGCGTCTTGAAAACTCCTCAGCACAGTGGCAGAAAGCGTGCCAAAAGTGAGAACACATACGTGGATGTTATTTCCCCTGCTGTGCTTTTCCAGTCCGATGAAGTAACACGAGCTGCTATTGCAGCACCTGATGCTCCAGCTGTGGGAAGAAGGATCCTCCGAAACCACAGTTGACTGAAGTTCTTCTGGCAGCAAGAACTGTGCAACAAAAAACAAGCCAGCCACTTATGCAAAAGACGGACTTCTTGGATCTACTCGTTGAACACAGGGAAACACTGTACCTTGAAAAGCTTCATGAAACTCCAATTGCCCCTCACTGTCAGCGGTCAGCTCTACGTTACTGTTTTGAACTTCTTGATTATGTGGTTAAACATGACGAGACAGCCAAGGTGGAGCTTCAATCCTTTCATCAGAGGTCAACATCTCGTGAAGAATACATGATACTTGGCAAGAGTTTGGTCGGCAAGTGCATGGTTCAAATGTTGAAATTTGAAGGGACGCAACCAGACTTGGAGGGGCAGCTTCGTGCTAAAGGTAGGAAACCTTCTACCACCTACAGGGGCCTTGGGGAAAGAGTTGGAAATTATAAGAACCAACTGATCAGGAAACGGAAAGAAGGGGATTCAAACTTGCAGCTCGAAAAACATCAACAGGAACTCATGCTCATGGTGGAAGTCGATGCTGTCGGCACTCCCCTGGGCCAAAAGTCTGTGCGTTCTTACTTTTCAAGAATGATTGGAAAGAATGGCTGAGAAGCGGGTAACTCCGGGTTCGCACTTTCTGCAGCGTTGTGGCGGCAAATCGACGCTGTTTTTTAAAATGAGGGTTGCCCATTGTCCTATCCTCAATAACTAACCATAAATCGAAGTTACAAAAAGGGATGCGGCTCTCCCTATCCAATTTGATTCTAAGCCAAAAAGCAACCTCATTTTAAGTAGGTTGCTACTTGTAAAACCAGGGTTGCTCAATGCCTTTTTTCCTTAACCAACCATAGTTTCAAAGAGCAACCCAGGTCACTACTTAGGTCCGAAGGTAGGTGGCTTGCAGGAGCGAACAACTTTCAAAATTATCTTTCACTTACATGACGGATAATATTATTCACTCTGTTCCTTTAACTGACTGTGAGTACGAACCTCACAGTCAAACAAGACGCAGTTCACCTACATGATAGGGATAAGGTCATAACCAAGTGAATATTATTATTCACTCTAGCTAGCTAGTCCTAACTGAGTAGGGAACCTCTCCCAAAACGGAGTTCACTCACAAGGTAGGGATATGGCCAAGTGAACAATATTTTCACCTACATGATAGGGATAAGGTCATAACCAAGTAATTACTCCGGAGTCCGGAGTACGTAATAGAGTACGTAATAATATTATTCACTCTATTCCTTAACTGGGTAGGGAACCTGAGTAGGAATAAGGTCATACTGAGCAGGCTGTGAGCTGGGAGTAGTTTACGTTTGGTGCACTACCTAGCTAGGCTGAACTTTTATCTATCTAACAACTGGATTTTTTTGGCTGTACCAAATCATACTTTTGGTGCTCCATATTTGGTGCTCCATATTCGCAGCGCAACAGTATTTTTCGACCGCTAGATCATGTTCATTTTTAATATATTTCATCAATTGTATCTAAATCTTAGAGCATCCCAACTCAAAACGACAACCCTCCGCAATGTCTTTCCAGCCGGTTTTACGACGCCAAAATGGATGTACCTCCAACGTTTCTCGAGCTTACTTGTTCGTAGTACAATCAAACGTTGTTGTAATTGCACCGTCCAAAAGACTTTGAAAGGTATGTATGTCGCCTGATACATTCACAAAGGGTGTCTTTGACTGTCTGCCAGGACTGAAAGACGTCTTTTCTCTACCATTTTTCGAGATGGTGGTTTATCGATACAACACAGCTTTTTGTGTAACGACAGTAAAAGAAGATCAAATCGTTTGTTGCTTGAAATCACGTACATATGCCGCAGGCGGCATAAAGGGTGTTCTTGACTCCCAAACGTTTTCATGACGTCCCAAACACGTGTATCTCCCCCCTTTTTTGAAATGGTTGTTTATCAAGACGATAAAATGTTTCGGTAATGGTAATAAAAGGAAATTAGGTAGTCCGTTCCATGCAATCGCGTAGGTATGTGGCCTAACCTATGATGAAAGGGTGTTTCCCACCACCTTCCAAGGGTTTTCGTGACGACTAAAAGACGGCTTTCTCCACCATTTTCCGAGATGGTTGAGCATCGATACGATACAGCGTTTCCGTAAGGATAAAGCGTTTCCGTAAGGATAGTAGAAGGAACTTCGATCGTCCGTTCCATGTAATCTTGTAGGTAAGTCGCTGGACAGAGGCACAAAGGGTGTTGTTCACGCTCGTCCATCTCGCCAGAAACGTTGTTTCTGACTGCCTCCCGAACGTTTCCATGACGACAAAAAATTGTCTTTCTCCGCCGTTTATAGAGATGATTCTCTCTCCATACGGCAGAATGCAAACATGATAATGGTGAAAGAACCTTGCATCGTCCATTGCAAAGTATCTCCTCAACATGTTGTCCAACTGAGCCAGAAACGATGTTTCTGACTGCCTCCCGAACGTTACCATGACGACAAAAAATTGTCTTTCTCCGCCGTTTATAGAGATGATTCTCTCTCCATACGGCAGCATGCAAACATGATAATGGTGAAAGAACATTGCATCGTCCATTGCAAAGTATCTCCTCGGAATGTTGTCCAACTGAGCCAGAAACGATGTTTCTGACTGCCTCCCGAACGTTTCCATGACGACAAAAAAATGTCTTTCTCCGCCGTTTATGGAGATGGTTCTCTCTCCATACGGCAGAATGCAAACATGATAATGGTGAAAGAACCTTGCATCGTCCATTGCAAAGTATCTCCTCGACATGTTGTCCAACTGAGCCAGAAACGATGTTTCTGACTGCCTCCCGAACGTTACCATGACGACAAAAAATTGTCTTTCTCCGCCGTTTATAGAGATGATTCTCTCTCCATACGGCAGCATGCAAACATGATAATGGTGAAAGAACCTTGCATCGTCCATTGCAAAGTATCTCCTCGGAATGTTGTCCAACCGAGCCTGAAACGTTGTTTCTGACTGCCTCCCAAACGTTTCCATGACGACAAAAACATGTCTTTCTCCGCCGTTTATAGAGATGGTTCTTTCTCAATACGACAACATGCAAACATGATAATGGTGAAAGAACATTGCATCGTCCATTGCAAAGTATCTCCTCGGAATGTTGTCCAACTGAGCCAGAAACGTGTTTCTGACTGCCTCCCGAATGTTTCCATGACGACAAAAACATGTCTTTCTCCGCCGTTTATAGAGATGGTTCTTTCTCAATACGACAACATTCAAACATGATAATGGTAAAAGGAGGTTGCATCGTCCATTGCAAAGTATCTCCTCGGAATGTTGTCCAACTGAGCCAGAAACGGTGTTTCTGACTGCCTCCCGAACGTTTCCATGACGACAAAAAATTGTCTTTCTCCGCCGTTTATGGAGATGGTTCTTTCTCCATGCGACAACATTTAAACATGATAATGGTAAAAGGAGGTTGCATCGTCCATTGCAAAGTATCTCCTCGGAATGTTGTCCAACTGAGCCAGAAACGGTGTTTCTGACTGCCTCCCGAACGTTTCCATGACGACAAAAAATTGTCTTTCTCCGCCGTTTATGGAGATGGTTCTTTCTCCATGCGACAACATGCAAACATGATAATGGTGAAAGAACCTTGCATCGTCCATTGCAAAGTATCTCCTCGGAATGTTGTCCAACTGAGCCTGAAACGTTGTTTCTGACTGCCTCCCGAACGTTTCCATGATGACAAAAAATTGTCTTTCTCCGCCGTTTATGGAGATGGTTCTTTCTCCATGCGACAATGTTCAAACATGATAATGGTGAAAGAACATTGCATAGTCCATTGCAAAGTATCTCCTCGGAATGTTGTCCAACTGAGCCAGAAACGGTGTTTCTGACTACCTCCCGAACGTTTCCATGACGGCAAAAAAATGTCTTTCTCCACCGTTTATGGAGATGGTTCTTTCTCCATGCGACAACATGCAAACATGATAATGCTGAAAGAACCTTGCATCGTCCATTGCAAAGTATCTCCTCGGAATGTTGTCCAACTGAGCCAGAAACGATGTTTCTTACTGCCTCCCGAACGTTTCCATGACGACAAAAAAATGTCTTTCTCCACCGTTTATAGAGATGGTTCTTTTCTTAATACGACAACATGCAAACATGATAATGATAAAAGGAGGTTGCATCGTCCATTGCATAGTATCTCCTCGGAATGTTGTCCAACTGAGCCAGAAACGGTGTTTCTGACTGCCTCCCGAACGTTTCCAGGACAACAAAAAATTGTCTGTCTCCGCCGTTTATAGAGATGGTTCTTTCTCCATGCGACAACATTCAAACATGATAATGGTGAAAGAACCTTGCATCGTCCATTGCAAAGTATCTCCTCGGAATGTTGTCCAACTGAGCCAGAAACGGTGTTTCTGACTGCCTCCCGAACGTTTCCATGACGACAAAAAGTTGTCTTTCTCCGCCGTTTATAGAGATGGTTCTTTCTCCATACGACAAAATTCAAACATGATGGTTGTAAAAGAACCTTGCATCGTTCATTTCATGTTACTGGCATGGTACCGAGTGCATGTGCTGTCGGACCGGCTTGTGAAGGGTGGATCCTTGTATTGCAACAATTTTTTTCCCACCGCATGTCTCGACACACGACACACGTTTCCTGTTTTCACTGATATTCGGCGATGAATGATGAGATGGTCACCGTTAAAGTACCACAGTCCTCCGTAGTAGATCCGAAGAGATGGGACGACGCATGATACGTACTCCGGTATATTATTATACCTGCGATCGGGATTCAGGATTCGCGGTCAGGATGGTTCGTCCTTCGCTCAGGAAGGGGGGGAAGGTCCGTAGCTTCCGGGGCCCTGCGGGGCCCCGGACCCCTTCAGGAAGGGCCCTCCGGGCCCATTTCCTGAATTCAGGAAGGCGCTCCGCGCTTCAGGAATGCAGGTTTTCTTCATCAGTCGTCATCCAAACAGCGCATACTACGTAGTACTACGGATTCCATCATCCTTTTTCTATCATTATCATTATCTTATCTTGTCGTCACCTTCACCGTCACATTTCTACCACGCTTCACCTCTTTTCGAAATCCTTTTCTCGGTGAACAAAACCCTTGATATTGTGAAGTTGCGTTGGTGCCGACCCCAACTGCATATATCGTCAATCCCCACAACTCTGCGCATACAAGAGCAATCTTTTACGTCCATCATATCATACATTCCGAATGAGATCACTCCATCCTTCGACTGTTGGTAAGCTTTTTGTGACGGGATTCACCGTGGGTCCCATTGTGGACTCGCTCCACAACCAATGCCTCCTGAAGTATGACATGCTACCGTTATCGATCGAGTGGCCATCAAGCATATCAGAAAGCAGCGTCTTGCCGCCGTTTCTCCTCGAATATACCCAACAATACCCCTACTTATTCTGTTCTAGCTGGACAGTTCCCCCGCTATTGGGACTTGCCTATGTTGTACTAGGTGCGTTGTTGCCCAGACTTTGTGAAACAATCCATTTTGGAGACGAATCCTTTCTTTCGCCACGCTGGAAGGTATTGGATCCGAGAGACGTCAGCAACATAAATGGATATGACACACAACCAGCAATTTCCATGCTCCGAAACAATGCATTGTTGGCTGTGACAACCACGGCTCTAATCATCAAATTATCGGAATTTTTGGAAACACATCAATTGCCCACTTTGACCGGCGAGCCGACAGGAGTATTGTGGCTTTTGGCGGCGGCACTGACACAATGGGCCATTTTGGATGGATCTATTGCTGCTCTTTTGGCTGCTACCATAACCAGTATTGGCGGACCGTTATCCGAATTGCCATTTGTCGCGCATGGAGTGTGGGAATACCTCGACTCGTCAGCCGATTATCAGCCGCTGCAGAGTTTACCGCTTGGCAATCCTATATTAGAATGGGTACTGGGCAAGAATTACCCTGAATTGGCCTTATCGAGCATCACAGGTCCATGCTATTTTGCAGTTGCCATGGATGCGATCGCCTTGGGGCGATGGTTCGATGCGACCAAGGCAGGTGACGTTGCTGATTCACAGGAAAGGTCGTCCTGATCAAAAGCTATCCCTGGACAAAAAAAATGTTTGAAACGGACTATGACAGTATAACGTCGATAATGTAAAGCGCCTTTGTGATGCGGGACATCCCAAGGGGAAAAAGTTTCTTTCAAAGTTTCGTGTGACAGCTCGTTTGCATTTCAATCTTCATTGGCCTTGGCAAAGCCACGTCAGAGACCTTTTGTAGTCCAGTAACTGTTAAGACCATTCGTGAATGTAGTTTTGGCCGTCGGTGCGGGTTCTGGTTTAGCGAGAGTAAGCCCACTGACTAGATCAGATGAAGATCGTGTTGATGGTAAAACTGGAAAAGACGGGCCTATTCTCGAGCCAAGCTAGCAACCAAAACTCATAGAAGACCCAGCCCTTTAGCATATTTCTAATACTCACTTGTATTGCCAAGATAGGACAGAAAATACCCAGTTGAGATGTCAATAGAGAAAGTTGCTTCTCGCTAGGGAAAAGCGTCCTTGGAATGTCCACGCACCAAGTTTATAATCGTAGGCAGAAATGCCGTTCCAAGTTCCGTTTAGCTTGCCAAACTCAAAATAGAACGTCATTCTCTGTGAGCTCAAGCAACTGCATTTGCTTTCGGAATCGTGGTGCTCCACCACTTTCATCGTATCTTCGAAAGCTAGTAGCTAACTTATCATTTGGAGAGGTTGGATCCATCCTTTCCACGCCAAAGTTCTTGACTAGGAGTCTTTGAAACACCAACTAAAATGGCATTTTGACAGGGATGGAAGGAAGACTCTAGCACGAAGACTCATGGGACTCGAGACTCGAGTGATTCAATGAGTGACACGTTTCTCTCTAACGCAGCTCGATGATGGCGTCACATATGGACGCCATTGCGTTTTAGCGCCGAACTTTCCACTGGAGGAAGTGGCATAGCATAGCGCATTGATTAATTGGTATAGGAACAACTAGAAGTCTCGTTATCACCATCAATGCGGGTTTTCCGGGAGATTTATGTGCCGTCGTCTAGCAAAGATTTATCCCTGTTGTGAAGACGCTGAAGTGTGGATTGCCAGCGTATTCCCCGGATTCTTTAACTACGCCTATATGGTGAAAGAGAGAGAGAACATATATCCAACATATCACAGTTACTCTTGGCTAGAAAAGTACATAACAAACGCTTTCACAATGACGGTAGACACCGCCGTAGAAATGAGTCTTCTGGGCTTGTTGCTGTCAACACAAGGGAAATCAAGCATTATGATCTTCAGCGTTATTTGTACCGTGTTTATGATCCTATTGTAAAGATTGCTCTCCAAAACCCAGTATGCTACAAACTACTAGAGCAATAGAACTTAGGAGAGCAAGCGTGAAGTTGTGTATGGTTCTTTCGATTTTGATCTTGAAACAGTGGAAGAACTGGGGAGGAAGTTTTTGTCTTTGCCGGCGGCTTTGACGTGCTATGTTTACGTTAAGGTTCAGAATAAGTCTGGCCGCCACTGCCATTGTTGCTGTCTCATACATACTAATAAGTCGTAGCTCATAGTCTCACTCACAGTCAATGTGAATCATGAGTGATTATCAAACCTTTGATTTGTTTCTCCTGTGCTGCCGTATGTACTTCTGTTGCTAGCCACATGCAAGTAACAGAGACCCTCAGGGTGTGTCAATAGCGTCTCCCTCTCTCTCTCTCTCTCTCCACCACCATGTCTTTCGTCAGTCTTTTTGGGTCCAAATATCTGTCGCGCTCGAGTGCCATAACATGCTTGTATCGGCCCTCCACCATCTGTCATCCGTTTCCCGCGGTGTTGCCATGGAACAACAATCCGACCCAATTCCTGGCTCTGCGACTCAAGTCTGGCGTCAAGACTAACAGTGGATGTAAGAAACGATTTCGAGTGCGTGGCAGTGGATCCATCAAAAGGTAAGGGTAGTAGTTGTTACAACGAACTCATTTCAAGCAAGGTCACTTCGTTTTTTCCATGTGCATCGTTTCCTCACTCTCACATGCATGTATCGTTTTCTTCTTTCTTCTGAAGAGGGAAATCCGGAGCAAGTCACAATACTGGTTACAAAGCACGACAACGGGTGAATCGATTAGGAAGCTCGACCGGCGTGGAAGGTAAAGCGATAGAACAACGGGTACGGCGACTCTTGGGAGTATCTGGAAAGCCGTGAAGATCTGGCAACAACAATGGATGTTGTCGTGCTGTGAAATGTGACACGGAAGTTTTTTCTAGATTTGCAATACGCTATAAGAGTGTGTTTTTCTATTATCTGTCGTGACTACGTCTTTTACTCAAAGTTTTTCTGTCAATTCGGGGACTGCCGTAAACAAATCTTGGTTCAAACCATAGTCGGCCACTTGAAAGATGGGTGCTTCTGGGTCCGTGTTGATTGCCACAATCACCTTTGAGTCCTTCATTCCACTTAAATGCTGAATGGCACCGGAAATTCCTGCCGCAATGTACAGATCGGGTGCCACCACCTTTCCGGTTTGTCCCACTTGCCAATCGTTTGGGCAAAATCCGGCATCGACAGCTGCTCGCGAAGCACCGACAGCTGCTCCCAGCTTGTCAGCCAAGGCTTCAAGAATGGGAAAGTTTTCCCCACTCTTGATCCCACGTCCTCCACTGACCACAATGGTGGCACTGCCCAAATCGGGACGGTCCGATTTCGAAACGGATTCACCGACCCACTCGGCTTTGTCAAAGGCCGCTACTCCGTCGACGGTTTCCACCGCAGTACAATCGACCAACTCGGCCTTTTCAAAGCTAGTGGGTCGAACCGACAAGACCTTCTTTTCGGCTTCCTTGGAAACGACTTTTCCCAGGACATTTCCCGCATACATGGGACGAATGAATGTATCTAGACAAGTTGTTCGCGGAATTCAAAAGACAAGAGGGATATTATGGGGAAAACATGAGTCACCAACTCAAAAAAATCATTGGAGTTCCATCCGTTGTTCCACCGCAATAAATAATCCTTTCAAAACTATCAAGATAATCATGATTTGTTTGTACTCACTCGGAGCTTCAATTTCCAAAATATCTGTCACGGGTGAAACATCCAGTTGCGCGGCTACCCGTGGAATAACAGTGGATCCAAATTTAGTCGATGTTCCCACGACAATGTTGCAATCCTTGGTCTTAACGACCGTTTCAATGGCATTGGCAACCGTCTCCGACAAACGATTTGACAACGGCACATGGTAGACTTTGGTAATGCCGGCAGGGATATGCGTTGGGACGGTTTCTCCCACTACCAACAGATCGACAGTATCGTTTCCGAGTTTTTGAGCCGCAGTGGCAGTGGAGAGGGTCGCTGCCGGAGTGGCACCATCCACGAGAGGTTCTGATACGACGAGTGTCGATGCCCAGCAGCGATGAGATGCGGGAGCCAATTGTCGTGTATTCCAAAGCGCTCTTTTGGCCGAAACAACTGTAGCACGGGACAACATGGTGAATCAAATGTATGGCTGTGATTGCGAATGCTGTAGAGAGTAGGAGTCGCTTGTACGAAGAATCTTGGTCTTGGGTTCACTGATGATTGGAGGAAAATAATCAAAATGAGAGGGACAGGGAGAACGACGTCGTATCATAGACCTTCGCCATTTCCTCGTTCTTCATCATCATTCGTCGAAGGTGTCAACTGTCTCGGAAGAAGTGAGGGAGAAAGTAATTTTTCTTACTGTTAATTATCGAAAACGAATGCTTTTTGATCGCACATTGATGGCGTTCCAAAATCGGCTCGTCATTGACATGTTCGCCATCTATTGGTTTCGACGAACATCACAGTCGAGCTTTCACCTTGACAGTCAACACCAACGACGACGACAAACGACGAGAATTAACTGTAAAAATCAAGCTCGTCGACGACAATACAAGAGATATAATATTGGATCGGCGCCAAAAAAAACCTGACACAACATTTCCCCTCTCTTGTTGAGACATCTTACACCATACCTATCTTGTCATTGTACCAAATACCTTGCACTTATCACCATGTCTGGTATTTTCCTCGTCGCCGCTAAGCGCACTCCTTTTGGAACCTTTGGGGGATCTCTCAAGAATTTTTCTGCCACCGACCTCGGTACCCACGCCACTCAAGCTGCTCTCGCCAGCATCGATTTGGATCCCCAGGCCGTTGATAGCATCTTTTTTGGAAATGTCATTCAATCTTCAGCCGATGCTGCCTACTTGGCCCGTCATGTGGGTTTGAAGAGTGGCATGAAATTAGCGGCGCCATCATTGACCATCAATCGTCTCTGTGGTAGTGGCTTTGAAACCGTCATTCTTGGTGCTCAGTCGATCCAACTTGGAGAATCCAACATTGCCGTCTGCGGTGGAGCAGAAAATATGAGTGATGCACCCCTGTCTGTAGCAGGCAATGATGCCCGATGGGGTGTCAAGCTCGGTACGGGATTGTCTATGCGTGACGCTTTGTGGGATGGATTGACCGATTCCTATGCCAAGACGCCAATGGGTGTCACGGCTGAAAATTTGGCCAAAAAGTATGGTATCACACGAGAGGTATGTTCGAGATGACATGAATTGACTGGATATTCAATGATACAGAAATTCCATCGGGTATCGAACCAGGTCCCAGCAAGATTGTCGAAAGATGTCTCAACATATGTCGTCCCAATTGTCCCCTTTCGCTCATCTTCATCTCGTTTAGGAATGCGATGCACATGCTCTTCGCAGTCAGCAAACATGGGCTGCTGCCAAGGATCAAGGTCTCTTTGACGCAGAAATGGCGCCTATTGAGATCAAGAACAAGAAGGGAACCAAAATCGTGGACACCGACGAACACCCCCGTCCCGATGCCACCATGGAAAGTTTGGCCAAGCTGCCAGCTGTATTTGATCGAAAGGAAGGTGTCGTAACGGCAGCCAATGCTAGTGGTATCAACGACGGTGCCGGCAGTGTCATAGTAGCATCAGAACAAGCCATCAAAGAACACAATTTGACGCCACTTTGTCGGTTGGTCAGCTATGGGATTGTCGGATGTGACCCTACCATTATGGGTATTGGACCGGTACCCGCCATTCAACAAGCATTGGCACGAGCGAATCTCACATTGGCAGATGTTGATCGAGTCGAGATCAATGAAGCATTTGCGTCACAATTCTTGGCCTGTGCCAAGGAATTGGAATTGGATTTGGACAAGTCGAATATACACGGAGGGGCTATTGCGATTGGCCATCCTTTGGGTGCAAGTGGATCCAGAATCACTGCTCATCTAGCTCATGAGTTTGCCTACAATAAGGATAGCAAGATCCATGTTGGAGCAGCATGCATCGGCGGAGGACAAGGAATTGCATTGGTTCTGGAGCGAGTGTAACAATTTAGGGTTTTCATTCCGTCTTACAGTAGAAGCCTTTGATATCTGCAGCATTTGTAGTCGTGAACAGTCGTGTCATGATATTCAAAAACTACTCCAGAAAAAAATGGATATGGCGACGTCGTTGCTGTTACGAAAGCGCAACCTTATCGACTCCATACTCCATCTTATCGCGGATCGGTACTACACTGACGGAGTGATCGCAGATATCTTTTCTGCCGATGCCTTGAGAGAGACATAGACGACACGGAGAGTCTTTTTGTTTCCCGAGAATTCAAGAAAATAGAAGACTCGAAGATACTTTGTTTCCTGACAATTCGAGAATGGCAGTGTATCGGTGAAATACCAGGAAACAAAGAAGTCGCAATCTCTTCTCGTTGATTGTACGGTCTTCTACAGACAGCGGAGGCCTCGTTCATCTGCTCCACTTGGCGCTTTCCATAGGTCGTCACTTTGCAGGTGAAAGGCAATTGAAGGTTAGGATGCCACCAATGACATCGAGTTGTTACAACAAACGTTGATATCTCCAAAACCAAATTTTTGTTTGAATCGATCTTCGAGCTATGCACTAGCTCGTGACTGATGTCATTGCTCCGTAGGTGGAAAAACAACAAATCAAAATAAAATTATACATTTTATGAGTATTCTTCTACTTCCAGTGTCCTGGAAATGACACTTGATATAGGGTACCGACTTTGGAACCAACCTCCCGTTTGGAATGAGCTCCACATTTCGCCCATACAGAAAACGAAGAAGGAAGATAACTGCACCCAGCAGGTTTGCTTGTGACAAAAGAAGGTGTTATCTTTTGACAAAGCTCCACATAAACGGAATCTTCCAAACTATTACAGACTTTCAACAAACGCGACCCAACCATGAGGCCGGTTTTCATTGACCACACACCCAAATATGCATCATTGTCGGTACTGACATACGGAGCAATCAGCGTCTGACCTGCGAGAGGGTCTAATGCAACGCCGCTGCAACGTGCTGTCAATGTCGGATTGATGTCACTAAAAGGAACTCTCATATTCAATAACAGTGTCGAGGAGGAAGACAGATGGGGACAAACCGATTCACTGATTGAGGATGTACGAAGGTCGTGCAGTTGGCACGTTCCGTGGGACCGCCGTACCAACACCTTCTGCGTCTCGAGTGACGAAAGAAATGATAGATCGGTCACCGATCCCAGAGGGATTCCTGCCGTAGAGGAGGAACTAGACTCCTCACAATGAAGAATCGAACATACCGAAGTGGATTCCCGAAGATCCAATATCGAAACTTGACCGTTCCGATGTCCAAAGCCAATGATGGGATCATGCTTGCATGTCATTTCTAACCGCAGTACATCACTTTCCGACATGTTCTGGATGTTTAATTCCCGAACACCCCTCGGATCTCCTTGCGGCGACAAAGGAAGTAATAATGGTAGCATATCCTTGCCCTGATACCGACGAGGTCCCGCAAAAAGAACTAAATCCTGACCAAAACAAAGATCGTTGATGGGTATTCCATCGAAGCTTGATGAACACAAAACTCTCTTGATATCGCCATTGAGGTCATACAAGAGAAATGGATCCGGAGACGTGACATTTGCGGTCTGTCGCAAAAGTCCGACGCGACCGGTACTTTCATGAAGCCGCATGGAATCCACTGGAATAGATCGCTGCACATGGACTATTTCCTCTTGGTACCCGTTCAGTAAGCTCCAACCTCCTTCCACAATGGAAGTGATCGTGAGAAGGTTTCCTTCTCGCAAGTTTGCTACATCAAAGGTTCGAGCCGTCGGATGTAGTCTATGTTTGCATGATAAATCCCAAGACGAATGCGAGCCGTCCGGTAAGACGCGGTCCGCCCATTTGTACTTGATGCTGTACATTAAAAATGCTCGTGAATTGATCGTCATGTTGTCCAGAAGGTGCTTGGACTGCCACAAGTATATCAGCTTTCGACGTTCGTGCCCCTGCCACAAACTGCTAGACTGATGCACATGGCCTAATGCGAATGATATCGGAAGTGAAACAGCACCATCTTTTACCACAGCCGCTGATAGTCCCTTCCAAATGAGTTTCTGAGGAGTGACACGTTCACTCCAAATCTCTTGTGACTCTTGTTCACGTTGCTGTTCTTCCACCCGGAGTCGACGCTCTTCTGCTTGTCGTTTGGTATCCTCTTGTTGCTGCTCCTTTTCCTGCGCGTCTCGTTCCTGCTGCCGGATCCTCTGCTGCCGTAGATCTTCCTCAAGAGACGTTCCACCGGAATGTTCATCGGGATGATTATTGCTGTTCGACCGCACCCTCCTTTTTTTCTTGGTGTGATGACGGCGCGTCATGATAATGATATTGATTCGACTGTATCCTCACAGCATTGAATCATCTCTCTCTTCTTTCTGTATCCTTCTTTCGAAATGTGTTTTACGGCAGTACATTCCATTCCTTTCTGGTTGTAAAAGAAGATGATTGATTGAAAATCCGTAATTGACTGTGAGTTGCTGAGGCCTGTCTGTTGATTGTCATTCCAGATGATTCATCTGCCGCGTCCGAAATACGACTAGTACGACTGGTACGTCGTCCTACCGTAGGTAGTAACTGTAATAACTGTAAGTACAGTACCGTACGTACGTCATACGACATAGGTAATAATGGTAGTAGCAGTAGTAGTAGTAGTATGAGGCGAGAGGGTTCGGAGTGAATCTTCAAATCTTGGGAAGCTTCAAGAAGAATGGGAAGGCGTTCGCGCGCGCAAAGTCCTTTGGTGATCCAAAGCCCTAAACCTTTGTGGAGTCATTGTAGTCGTACTCCGAGTAGTACGGTAGAACGATGCCTGCGGCCGAAAACGAAAACCTGCTGTTAAAAAACCTCTCTGTGTTCAACCTAATCTGCTTTGATGGTTCCCTGTTCCCTCCTCCTCGTTTGCTTTCTCAACAGAGAACGGTGATATGCTTCCTCTCGAGAGAACCTACTACTTAAAAATTCCGCCATCACAATACCTTTGAAAGATTAGTACATCAACTCTCTATCGAATACATCACAGTGACAGCAACAGCAACAACAAAACTTGGCTAGCATTTCATTGCAACGGCCACCATGACATCCAGATTACAAGTCTCTCTGAGCGCGCAGAATTTGAGAAATCTTTCAGGATATTTGTCCAAATCGGACCCCTTTGCGGTTGTCACAGTTCGAGGAGATAATCCTGATAATCGACCTGAAGTTGTAGGAAGGACAGATGTGTAAGTGCAGCACGTTGGAAACAATTGAAACGATATGAAACTACCGAATTTTGTATATGTGATTTTGCATTACTCACATCTTGCCGCTGTTCCAATCTTGTTTTTTTTTTGTTTTGTTTGTTTTTCAGTGTGTTCAACAATCTCAACCCCAACTGGGCAACAATTGTCTTTTTAGAAGGCTACAAATTTGGCGTCCCCTTTTATATTGAAGTGGGAGTCTTTGATTTTGATGCCAAGGCTGCCGGAACGACGGAAGCCAAGCTGCAGATGAACGATGCTCATACCAATTTACATGTCGTTTGCGACGCTTCTTCCCGCAATTTGCTGCGCAATGGCCAATTCCCCCATCGCGTCATGGGCACGGCACTCTTTGAAGTTGGGGAAATTCTAGCTTCTCGAGGGAACGTGGGATCCAAATCGTTGCAAACGGGAGGTGCGGTATATGCACACATCGAACGATGCCGAGAAGATGGTGCTCATGGAAAGTTTCGATTCCAAATGCGGGCGTTTCGATTAAAGAATGTGCAGACTCTAGGACGAACGAGTAGTCCCTTTTTCGAGCTGCTGAGAAAAGTGGATCGGCCGACCGGCGCCACCTGGTGCGTTGTTACTTTCTGATGCATGATGACAGACGAATCTATCATGATGCAACCTCAGATTTACTCACACTTTTTCATCCAACTCAACAACAACAGGGTCAAAGTGTATCAATCAAATGTAGTACGGAGCGATTTACATCCCGTGTGGAACGATGCGACCTTGGATTTAGAGGCAGTATGTAATGGAGATTTAAACAGAGCCATGAAGATCATTTTGTGGGATCATCGTCGGTCCGGAAAACACAAGCATATGGGAGAATTCGAGACGACCGTGAACGGACTTTTGAATGCGAGGGAACTCGATGCGAATGGAGAGATAGTAACCTTCACTGTGATGAAGTATGAAAAGGCTGTTGGAACGTGTGAAGTCATGAAAGCGAGCATAATAGGAGGGCAGCCGAGAAAAAATAATGGAAAACCCCAGGAACAGGCTAGTCCTCCGTCACCCATCACCGGCCCATCTCAAGCAATAATAGCTCCAGACGTGCCAGAGTTCATCGATTACTTGACTGGCGGTTGTCAAATCAGTCTGGCAGTAGCAATCGACTTTACTGCATCAAACGGCGACCCTCGACAAGAAGGGACCCCACATTACTTCCATCCACCTGCGTCCAAGGAGTGGAATGACTATGAAAAAGCAATCTTTGCAGTGGGATCCATTCTAGCCAAATACGATGCGGACCAGCGATTTCCTGTTTGGGGGTTCGGCGCAAAATACAACAATGTCGTGCGCCACTGCTTCCAATGCGGCAATGAGGTCGAAGTTGAAGGTGTACAAGGTATCATGGATGCTTACCGAGGAGTCTTTCGGACACCGCTAACTATGAGCTACCCAACGAAATTTACCGAAGTGATTGCGACTGCAGCATCCTATGCTCGACACGAACAAGTACGTCTGGACGAGCAATCTCAATTCCTTCTTTTTCGAACGACAACTTTTAATCGTTTTCTTCTTTTTACTTTTATCAAAACAGGAGGTCGCACATGATGAAGGGAAACTGTCGTACACTATTTTATTAATTCTCACTGCCGGGAATGTTGAAGATGTTCAGGAGACAAAACAACACCTAATTGAAGCCAGTAAAGATCCGCTTTCTATTGTAATCGTCGGGATTGGTGACACGGATTTTTCGGGAATGGAATTTCTAGATTCGTTCGATGACGAACATGAGGATGGACGTGATATTACCAAATTCGTGCGCTTCAATGATTACAAGAGCTACAATGCCCTAACGGAGGCTGTTTTGGACGAGATCCCAGGCCAGCTCGTTGATTACTACTATAGTCGCGGAATTCTTCCAGGAACGGATGAAGGGTACAGCCAAGAGGATGTCGAAATCCAGCCTGCAGACGACGACGAAAGAACGTTTACCTTCTTGGGATAGGGACAGATTCATTATGCGGCTCGTCCTGTTTCCTTCTTTCCTTCCAGTAGGAATTTGATCCGTGGGAATCCGATGACAAAAGACTTTGCGACCTCTCATCGATGCTGAGCAATAATCAACACTGGAAAGGCATGTACCACCCTCGAATATGTGGAAACAGATAGGATCCCTTTTTTGTCACAGTATCTGCATGTTTTTTGAAACCGTCGGATGATTTCGGCCCACTGTGCCTGGAATCGCCCGTTCTTCTGCAGCAATATCATAGTTTATCTATCAGAACATAATGGTAGACTGTCTTTAATACATTTATATGTCATTGAATGTTTTGAGAACCCTCCATTTTTCGGTGCATGTTACGACGTTATGGCTCCTACTCCAGAGTTGTTGCAAGAAGCCGTCAAAGGCCTACCTTTTTAACGACCCCCAACATTTTTGACAACGTAGAAAGCTTACAGTTACTACAAGTACACAGTAGATTCGTTGACCATCATGGAACATATTTTTGAGTAGTCAATTAAAATATAAGTCTATAAATTGCTGTGCCAGCTAATAGCTACCGCCTAGTTCCGTATCTTAGGAGCAGGCTCACCCGCCGTGCCCTCTAGGAGCGAGGCAATACAGGGAGTAACTGGAGGCCACTCCATGGAAATGATAACGTGTGTAATTCATCCGATCGAGTTGAGGATCAGATGCGAGGATTTCTTGTTAGTTGTTGTGCTGTTTACGTGGTCTTCTCTTTTGTGGCTGTGGGTATTCTGCCTTCAGTAGTCATATCCTTCATATCCTTCAACTCATCTTAGAAACAGAACTATTATACCTACTAGCTCGTAGACTTACTACTTTAGTAAGTATATTAGTTGGCATGGCCATACACACGATTTCTTTTCCAGACTTCTCACCTCTACTACCTATTGCAGTTTGATACCCGTAGCTACCGGTAGTCTATTGACACGGAATATTATCCAACCGCTCGTCGAATCTTTACTGTGAACTCTAGAGTCTACTAGCTAGCTACTACTAAAAGGGGGTACTTAAAAGTCGTACGTGTCATGAACGTCAAAAGAGTCGATGTCCGTATCATACAAGAATCGTCGCTGTCGGAAGCGAAGCCTCGGATATTTTTCACACAAACTCCGCTTCTTTGTATGTTCAAATGCATGATATTTACGACGTATTTACAGTTATCTCAGTCAATAAGATTCGGTTCCTTTTTTCTTTTTTCATTTACATTCACCATAAAAACAAAGAAAGCATTGTTGCTCAGCACCTTCAACAGTAGTGTACATCATGCCAAGCAAGTCTCCAAAGGAATACACACAAACAGAGGTGAATGTGTGGTTGAACAGCATCGGACTTGGAGGCCATATCGAAGCATTCAAAGAAAATGTCATTGATGGAGCGATGCTAGTGACTTTGACCGAAACCGATTTGACTGGTGATTTGGGTTTGTCTAGTTTACAAGCTCGCAAGTTTATACAGTCATTGGACTTTGCCAAGAGCCTGGCCGACGGTGCTGGTGGCGGTGATCCCCAACAGCTTGCAGCCTTGCAGCAGGAAATTGCCAAGTTGAAGGAAGAAAATGCGAACTTACTGGCCATCAACAAGGAGTTACAGGAAGAGCTGATGCCCCCTAAGCCACCAGTTCCAGCTCCTCCTCAGTATCAGCAAGCTTATGCCCCAGCTCCGGCCCCTCCTCAGTATCAACAAGCTTATGCTCCAGCTCCGGCCCCTCATCAGCATCATGCTCCTTCCCGCCAAGGTGCTCCAGTGGTTGCGGGAGCTGGTAAAGGTGCTTTGGTAAGATCTTGTGGATGGATTATTCAGACTTTCAATGCATGGGCGACAGCTTTCGTACTGACCGTGCCTATTTGCACCGGCCTTCTCAACCACATAGAAAGGAGCTACTCTGGGTGCCATTGCCGGTGCAATCGTAAGTGTTTGGCGTTTATTTGTTGTAAAGCCAAATCTGTGAAGGTGAGGCTTTCACTCATCATATTATCCTGCTTTGTCTGGTTCCAGTCTGGAGATCCAAGGCAAGGAGCCAAGATGGGAGCTGCCGTGGGCGCAGCCGCTGGCGGAATGGATGGACTGGCGTCACGACGTCGACAGCGTCTCGGCCGAAGAATCTGAGTTGGTTGGTTTTCTATCGATACGGTGACTCGTTACTCTACCAGAAGCTAAGGCAGACAATTAGAGTAATCTCAAGTATGTTGCGTGTTGGTGTATCATAAAGAAGATCGTGCCGACTCTTTCGAGAACATAAGAATCCCAATTAATTAACTGTTAAGCAAACAAACAACATCATTTTGCTACTGTTAGTGTGAACCTTGCATAATCCTCCAAACTACCCCCATCAAGATGGCAAGTACAATCGGAATGACAAGATATGTCAAAAAGGACAAATCTCGGGGTTTGTCTTGCACTTTCGATTGCATCCTTTGCACTTTTTGTCGCGATAAGTAGGTCTTGGTCAACTCGACCGTCTCTTGGTACATCTTCTGTAGAATCACATCGCTGTTGTGATCATCCCTTCCGGCAGACCTCGATATACCTTCACTGGAATCTTCTACTGGGTCTGACGTAGTTGCTGGTAACTTGACAACATGCTCATTGCTACTGGTACAAGACGAATTGTTTTCCAGTTCGGCTATCACTTCAGCCATGTATTGAGTGTTTCGGATCAAGTGATCGCAAGCTTCCATATGCTGTCGAATCTGAGAAGACCTTGTGTTTTTTGAAAGAGAACTGTCTTTTCGTTTGGGTATCCTAGGCAACAGCGAGGTCACAGCATCGGAGCCAGAGGAAGGTGGGGAGTCTACTTCATCCACCTGGGTACTAACGCCATCCGCAACATCGTCATCACAACCAACGTCTTCATCATCATCTTCGTCATCGTCTAGGTCATATACCATGGCATTATTGGGTAATGATTCCCTTTGATCGATTTTTGTAAATCGTTCTTCGGAGGCTGTCATTTCGTACCATCCGATGATTTCTTGCATTTCACAAGAAGTCTTTTCTGCAAAGGATGCTTGCAACGTAGATACTTGTACAGCTGCTGAAAAACTCATTTTTGATGGAGAGGATAAGAATGTGCCAGCAGAAGAAGATTCTGATGAACTCGAAGATGTGAAGGGAGATACTGGAACGGGAGCGGGAATTTGGGGGGCAGTGCCCAGCTTTTCTCTAGCGGACCGATTCAGGCCGGCTGTAGGGGTAAACGGACTTTTGTTGTTACAGGGATTCAAAGCAACTTTACTGCTGGAAACACACGATTTGATTGTCTGCTTCAGTCCTTCTTGGCTGCCATGGCCGTTCTTGGAAATATTTTCCAACTCTCCGTCATGAACCAAGTCGGAACCTGCACTTGAAATGGTGTTGTGGTTCTGCATAGAAGCAACTCCGTTGGGACAAGAGGATGCATGGTGCATATTTGTGGTTGTAACGTTGTAACAGACGTCACGTGACGATTTGCTTGTTAGGTTGAGCCTTTAAGTTACCTCTACTCTAGAGAGAGCAGTGCCTGGAGAATAGGCAGACAATTGGTTAGAATGTGAGTGCGATCAGGTCTCGGATAAACCTCTTGGATCCCAATGTAGTATCAGCAAACGCAGAACGTTGTACAGTACCGATAATCCCCTTGATGGTGATCAATACACGTCTATTTGAAGCGCATCACAGTTCACTGTCAATAGATCCGCAAACCGAAAATCCACAAGCGTCAGCTATTTTTGGTGCCACAACGCGAGATTTCACAGTCAATTCAAACCAAGGAAGCGAGGAGTCGAGTCATCACCAAAAACTTCGGTAGCCTTTGACAGAAAAAGGCAATTATTTATAACAGTAAAGTTGTTAATTAATTTGAGACAATTAATTATGTTGGCCTCAGATAACGCGTGAGACAAAATTTTATCGCCACGACAAAATCAACCTAAATTATTTTCGAAAAAATTGCAAAATAACTGGAGTTATCGAATATTATAATTTCGTTATTTTGACGTCGGAATGGACGTGCGTCACTTAAAGGATACGTCGTAGTTCTGTAATGCTGTTAACTGTAATAGGTGAAGAAGCACAAAAACGAACACCATCACCACAACAACTTACCACAGTTACAAGTTACCTCACCACTCACTCACCACACACACCAACAACAATACCACAAGAAGTTATTATCTCACCATGTCTCTCAACGCCTACAATCGTGCACTTTTTATGCTCAATCGCTCTGCGACTACAGCTGGTAGTTCCAATGCGCCCACTTCTCCAGTTCACCCAGACGAACTGGAACTCGACTCACAGTTACAAACAGCTGCTCTTGTTATTTTGGACCGTGAAAAGCCAGAAAACACCATGAAGGCAATGGTAACAGTATCGGTTCTGCGTTACTTGTGAATTTCGCGATTTCACTGTAGACGACTGGCTTGACAACAGAAAGTGGTTCGACATCAAGTTACTAACAAATGTCGAATCTTGTGACCATACAAGTATCATGTCCAACGACTCATACAAAGATAAAATGAAAGCAGTGTTGTCTAAATTGAAGCTGCCAATGAACAAATTGTTGCACCTGGGCCGAAACGTTGGCCCCAAGATTTTGGAGTTTCTTCAGGCAGAGTCGGAAGACATCCGAAAGTTGGGTAATTGGAACCCATCTATTATGACAGCAGTTATTCAACAAAGCTTCCAACGAAAGCGATTCGCCAACTTGCTGGTTACCCGGATGGACAATCTCTTTATGTTAACACCCGGACTGCTCTTGACCCACCACAAGAGCTCCTTCGATCTACTCAAGCAGTGGCAGATCTTGTAAGAGAGACAAAGGAGACGAAGAAAGCGATCCAAGATGATCTTCAAAGTCTTCGACAAGAGAACGTGGATTTTTGACGATCGATTGTCATGGCTTGTGCAGCGTTAACCAAGACTTTGGAAGCTCATGCAGGTTTGTTGTTCCTGAAGTGGCCGGGTTAGAGGAGCTGTAAGCGCTCAAGGAAGCCTCATCTCCCAGCACGTCCCCACGTTTTAGGCCAGACCAACAAATCAATGAGGACCCCCCTGTTGATTCGCGACCGTTCATTATGCATCCAAAGCATGCATCCATTCACAACATGTACTGCGATTGGCATGGTATTTCACCCTTTGCCGACCCACAGGGTGGTTGGTTGGTAGGAACAAAACTCATGGGAACAAGTGGAGGAATGAATTCAACCCAAATCATTATTCACGTACATCCAGAATCATGAAAGCAGTTGATCACATCATCAGTTCGGATAACCTCACATGGCAAAATGCTGTTCCACGCTTGGAACCTTTGTATGATCGTTCAGGGAAGAGCTTATCAAAGATGGTAGAGTTGTTGGTTGATGAAGGTTTGCTGACAAAAAGTAAGCTTCGAGGTGCGAAGAGAAAGGCGAAAGAAGCAGGCATTGGAGTAGAAAACATTTGACGCAGTAGCAGAGGTGGTCATTGGGGAAATGTGAGAGATTTATATTCGACGGATAAATTTTACATAGTTTAAATATTACATAGTATGTGCTTCTCTTCGTATACCGATTGAACCGCAAATATATGAGCTCGTTGCAGCTATTTTAGAAGTAGTCTGCGTGGAATATATCTGTTGCTAGCTCTAGTGGATGTCGTTTGTCGTTACATCTTGTGATCGTTTGTAAAAGAGAAAAGTGATTCTTTCGCAATTTGTGTTCGTGATGATGAGTCGAGGATGAAGACGGCGGCAATGCGATGAGTGCGACCAAAACGCCACCATGTGGCGGGTCTGGGGAGAGCTCGAGATCATCCAGGGTTGTGTGCCATTGATTTCGAGAATGTAATTGGAATAACGGTTGAACATATACTTGGCTGGGATTTTAACAAAAATATCAATAAACCAGGATATGGTTTCTTTGGTGATTTAGATAATAATCGGTCATGCTGTGGGTTATTGGGTTCCAGGCAAAGAGACAAAAATGTTGACGTCACATGCGAGGGAAACTCAAATCGCCGTCAAGATTAGCGTCTGTCCATCGCTTTCAGCGCCTGCCCGGAATGGAATTCCTCTCCCAACAACCGGAATTATGGCTGACGAAAAATATAAAGGTTTGGAGTCTTGGTTCTTCGTTTGGAGTGAGCAAGACTCCGGCAGAGACGATAGGGCTAACAGCGATAACGATGACTTGAAAGAAAGACCAGGGATATCTCCAGAAGGGAGCCGGTCTAAGAATATCCTGCTTGATGCTTCCACTACATCAAGATCTCAGGGTCAGAGATCTTAGCAGGCTTACAGAAACTGATGAAAGTTGCGTGTAAACTAAAGATATTCCAATTAATAAAAATGTTACAGGAGACTATTTTCTTTCTCCAACGTGAGTGTGATTCCATGAAATACATTTGAACAGAGAACAGAGTACTGAATTCTACGTAGACATGCGCAGAATTTCCCTGTATTTTCTGTCATTTGCCGCCACCTCAGTCTCCGTGGCGGATCCATATGTGCGGATCTTCAATCTGTCGTGACGTCAAAACCGTGACTCAAAACGTGTGAGACGATGCCATTTATAAATCTTCTATAAATCTTGTCACTCCCCACATCGTCGGTTCATGTAGATGCGTTGCGGTTTTGATCTGTTCCGGCAGTATCACCCCCATTTAGACAACAAAGCCTAGGCAAGAGTGGATCCTCGTGATCTTCTCCAAGTGTCTGTATTTAGGGGCGTCCTGAATAAATGACATGGTGTTCAGGATAGCGAAGATGTTAAACCAGCCAATGGTGATAATCCATTGGAGTGCACCAATGAGTGATTGATACAACTTGGTCTTTTCTTTGTCCAGGAAAGACCGTAGGTTCGTCTCTGGGTGGTCTCCCCTCTCAAGAGGAACACAGGAATTTGTTCTGGACTTGGGGCCAAAGAAGCAGACATATCCTTCAGTCATCTTCTTTGGATACTTCTTTTGTCTCAAACGTAGCGTGCCGTCCTCGTCCTGGCTTAACTGCATTCTCAAATGATGAGAAATCTTTCCGATACCTTTCAATTTGAATTCAAAAAGTTTCGGAGTCAGACTGCCAATGGGTACCAGGGGATGCTGCATGACAATTGGTAAATCACCAATATACAAAACAATGTATTCCCAAACTTGGAGCTCCCCATTCTTCCTCACCCAAATGTCGGGCTCTGCTCTGCATGGCAACAATCCTAGCGCCATAAGGCAATCGTGCATCTCATCATGCCACCCCTGTCCACTCAATTTTAGATCATAGAGGGCTGTGTGGCCATGGAGGGCTCTGGAGGTGATGAGGATGCAGTTTTCCCGATCCGGATAAGATTCAAAATGGGCATTGCCAATATCCGTTGACCAAAACTCAAGACCATTGACAGTGAGTTCAGCAAGAATCATGACTATTTGAAAACTTCTCACTGATACCACGCCGTAGTAGACTGATTCTAGTTGATCATCAGTTAGATGGCTGTCATCTACCAGCCATGCTTTGTAGAATCCATCATGATTGACAGCAACAACAAGATGAACCCTGATTTCTTTGGTTGTTTGTATGGGGCATTTCAGAGGTACAATAGTATCTCCCTTGTCATTGATAACGGAGTCCCTTTTAATCTGGGTGCCTTGATGCGTTTGAACGGTACATTTGGTTCCATCATTTGGAGGGTCATCAAATTTCGAAAAGATAAATTTTGAAAAGATGGTGTGCCTGACATATGAAGGAGCCTCTCCACCAATTGTGCCGAGTCAAATGTTGAGAGCACCGTCAGAAGTAGGGCGAAGATGCAAAAGTATGCTTGTGACAGCGTCAAGGACACTAGGGTCAACAGTCACACCGAGCAAAGCAGTTAATGACACAATTTTGACTCTTCCAGAGATGTCTATGGGGGCACTGTCAGCCTCAAATTTGGTTGGTGCTCCCCAGAATTGTACATTGTCTTCAAGTAAGTTGACAAACTGCTTGCTGGTCTGAAGTAGGTAGACGTCAGTGACATCGGTATTCATCCCCACCAACACCTGGCATCGTGTGGCACCACAGTCAGCGGCTTGGGTATCAAGCATCTCGTAGTCTGGTGTGGAAGTGCTGGATACCCTGGGAGTGGACGGCGCTACCAGAGGACTAGTCTCATTGATAGAATGGCTCTGGGCATCAAAGAAGAAGAGTTGGGGGTCAATCAAGTGCTCTGAAGGGTCACTGGAAGGACGACAGAGTGTATCCGAAATTTGGACAGTGACGTCTTGGCGGTAGTTTCCGCACTCATAAAATAGTACGGAGTAGGGATGTGCCTCTTGATGTTCGATAGTATCAAACCATTGATCATCTGCTTCCTCATGATCAAAGTCAAGTACAGAAGGGTCCCACGTGGTATCAGAAGTCATCACGATGAGTGGCAGGGTGTTGAAGTCCTTGTCTGTAGGAGGTCTCATCCGGACACGGGGTAGACCATGTACCATCGCTAAAGGGATGTTGTAGCCATCAGCTGTCTTGATCCGTTGAAGTCCACCGACATGTACGGACTTATCACAGACAGAATGCTTATACCATTCCAATTGTCCTGGTGAATGGATAGAATGTCCTCTCCCCACGAGAGCATACTGGTGTAGGATGAGAATGACAGGCCCTTTATGACTCTCAACATAGCCTGCCGCAGTACCAATTGACACTGAATTTAGCTGATGGTTGTCAATGCCTTGGACATCCACTGTCCTATCAGATATGCAAATCACCTTGCAGTCTTGGCCCGCTATACCTCCATTGGCTCCCCTGTCAATGAGGGACTGTTTGGACTTGACGGAGGTAGCAGAAACCCTGTAGACAATGGGCGTCGATGTGATGCACATTTTCGCCTGAAGAGTAGAAACTTGCTTGCCTTTAGATGACAAGATTGCGCGGATGTCATAAGGAGGAAATTTGGACACCGATTGTTGCTGAGCATTGTGAACCTGTACTTGATCATTGCCTTGTGCAGGTTCAACAGGGGAGTCGGCTACTGCATCCTGAAATTCTTCCTCCATGTCTGCATCCTGTGATTGTTCGTGAAGCTGGACTACCCTTGGATTGTTGGAAGGCAAGCCTGTGCTTAGTATCATTGCCTTTTCTTCTTCTGGGAGGTTGCTCCAAGCAACTTGGAAGTCATCACAGAGGGTATGCCATACTTCCTTAGGGATCAGGATCCGTTGGCTACTCCTATTTGAGGGACTCCCCATGGATGGTCCTCTCTGCTTTCGAGGCCTAGACACATGAGCATATGCTTCTATCTGAGAAATTAGTGTATCGATGTTGAAAGAATCTCCAGGGTCCCAAGGATCATCCTCATGTGTCAGGTCTCCAGGGTCCCAAGGATCGTCATCATGTGTTAGGGAGTCCTCATATTGCACCGCAGCAGCAGACAAGAGTCTACAATACTGCTGGAAGTCAATGGGATTCTTGGTGGACATCTGCAGCACCTCTGTCGTAAGCTTGACTTGTCGAAATTCTGAAACTGTGGCACTAGCTTGAGAAAGGTGCAGGACCTTTACAATCTCCCCCAAAAAAGAACCATTTCCTGTTAGATTCCCATAGGGCTTCAATTGCTTGATCCAGTTAGTTAGAAACTCGGATGCAGTACCTTTGAACTCCCCATTACTAATGGTAGTGGTGGTGATGTTCGTCTTCGTGGCTTCAATGTTGGCAGCATTGGACTTCCTATGGCGTTCCACGAGGTTGGCATAAGCTGCTGGAGCATCCTTGGTGGCTTTCTGCTCCCGTATTGCCTCCTTCCCTTTGGACGTTTGCACCTTGGATTCCAAGACAGCCTCCACGAAGGTCTGGATGGGCTTGAACACTTCTTTCTCACCTGGATTGGTAGGTGAATATTTGTTGTCCACAACATGAGCAACGCCCTGAGCATGTGCCTGGATCTCAAACTTTCTGTGCCGGGAGTCATTAGGTTGCTCCGTCTTGAGGATGGGAAATAAGCTCTGATCCCTCTCTATTTCCTTCTGGAACAGCTGATTCGCAGGTGTGCAGTCGTTGGTCATAACTGGAGTGGTTGGAGCTGGTGGATTGGTCACAGGTTTGAAGACAGGTACACCGTCTTTGGCCAAGAGCCTTGCCCTTAGATAACTGGGGTCGATCCTGAATTTGTTGAACTGCTCCATGGTGATATCGGTCCAGTTGATACCAATGGGCTCGTTGATCTCATGTCTGTAGATGATGTAATCTCGGAAAACATTGATGATCTCTCGTTTTCCCCATGGGATCGGGATTCTTTGTTGGGTTCCATCAACCTCGTCGAGATAGGCCAAGTCTTCTACGTGTTTTCTCTCCATGTTGACGAGATCGTAGATATCGACAAAGCCGTTGTCACGTAATGCTGCTCTGAGCGGGTCCTTCGCTTCGAGATCAAACACATTCGTCAAAATGTGCTCAAGAGCCTGCGCCGGTTGGCTCTTGGTGAGCGGCATTTCAGTGTCACTGTTGCCTCTATACGTTTCAACGTTCGACGTGTAGAGGTTAAAACGGGTTAAGAAAAAGGGTTGTCTACAATTGACTTTCGATGGCTCAAGAGTCAATTGCGACTGTTAATCTGACGAAAAATATAAAGGTTTGGAGTCTTGGTTCTTCGTTTGGAGTGAGCAAGACTCCGGCAGAGACGATAGGGCTAACAGCGATAACGATGACTTGAAAGAAAGACCAGGGATATCTCCAGAAGGGAGCCGGTCTAAGAATATCCTGCTTGATGCTTCCACTACATCAAGATCTCAGGGTCAGAGATCTTAGCAGGCTTACAGAAACTGATGAAAGTTGCGTGTAAACTAAAGATATTCCAATTAATAAAAATGTTACAGGAGACTATTTTCTTTCTCCAACGTGAGTGTGATTCCATGAAATACATTTGAACAGAGAACAGAGTACTGAATTCTACGTAGACATGCGCAGAATTTCCCTGTATTTTCTGTCATTTGCCGCCACCTCAGTCTCCGTGGCGGATCCATATGTGCGGATCTTCAATCTGTCGTGACGTCAAAACCGTGACTCAAAACGTGTGAGACGATGCCATTTATAAATCTTCTATAAATCTTGTCAATGGCTATCAATCCAAAACGACAACAACACACTGGCGACCCAGGGAAAGCACTTACATGAATTGACATGGTCCAGAAAAAGGTGGCAGTGAAAGGAGTACCATTTCCAGAGATTCGCAGGACGGTATTGGCGGCACTTCGTGGGACGAACGATTAACAAGAACCCATCTTTGAGGTTGAGTGCCACATCGCAGACACCATTCACAATTTAAAAGTCTCGCAACAAATTGCGGTAACTTCTCTGCGACAGCAGAAGAACGCAGCAGATGCACATGTCACGGAATTATTTCGGACAGCTCTCAACCTTGCTGGGCAGCGCAACAGTCATTTAGAACTACTCAAGGATCATCTACAAGAAGTGATTTGCAAAATGAAAAGCGACATTGCATCTGGGAACGAACATCACAAACGCAGTTGTGGGTATGCGTTGACGGGAAGATCCAACCAAAGGGTGGAAAAGAGGGAAAAAAGTGCTGGAGAGCTGAGACATCCATTGATTTTGTACGAGCCCTCTCGTACAATTCCTACACAACGCAGCAATCAACTTTCGGCTATCAGATCATATTCGTGGCTGATTTTAAACTAAAACGAAGAAGGAAAAAAGAGGAAAGAAGGGAGGGAAGAAGGGGGGAGGAAGAAAAGAAAAAAAAGGAGAAAAGGAAGAAGAAAGAGGAAAAACCAAAAATATGAAAGATCGACTCTGTCCGAACACAACGCAAACATGAGATTGGCGACGACAATTGCTTTTCAAATTGTCGCTTCATAATAAGTTGTCAAATTGCTTTTCAAATCGATTCCGCGTCCCGCTGCGGAATAAACTACAATTGCTTTTCGAACCGTTGTCGACAGGGCTGGTTCTTTGTTTTCTTTGTCCAAGCTCAAATCAAAAGACGATGTCAACACATTGTCAAGGACAGTACCACAACAATGTTGATTGTCAACACATCGTCAAGGACAGTACCACAACAATTGCTGCCCTCACGTTTGGTCCTTATCGTTACTCTATTAGACGGAATGTTGCACCAGCAGCAAAGTGTGATAGGCAATGATAACATAACTTAGATTGTTGCTGTATCCCGTAATTTTTTTCGGACATTTTCCTCTTGGCCATCTTCCGGGACAATCCCTTGCTGAGTTTTTAACCTCTGGATCAGGAGATTCTCTACAAAATCCACAAGTAGGAGGTTTTCTGGGTCGCTTGCACTTTCCTCTTGTTCGTTTCTCCTCTCTATGTAGTTTAGGGATAAATCCTGTCATTGCTGTTCATGTCTCTCCAGCGACTCCAATCGGCAATGCATCCGAGAGTGGAAGCGTCATAGCTGCCGGAAAGTATGGTGCTTGATAGTGACGCCGCATGTACGATGCAAACAACACCATGTGATCATTGAAGTTGTCCGTAGTGTTGTTTCCAACCCCAATGCCTTGTCGTGCTGGCTCATCTCTCTGTTGATCTATACCGAAGCATTACTAGCCTCCCTTCCGCCAAACTCATCCTCCCCATCCGATTCTGCAAATGTACCTTCACCAGCATCGCAAGTGTTTGTGTCATCCTCTAACTCCATTGGCACCTGTTTTGCCAAGTAATAGTTCAAAATGTCGATTTCACTTTTGGCTCACTCCATTGCATCCTGGATCCTCCTGTTTCTCTCCCAGTGTCGATTGTACTTTTACAATTGTACTGGAAGTTTCGGAAATATGTCTTGCCCATTGACATGCGCAATCCACAAGTGCGCCATCCTGTTGTCATCAATTTTTGTAGGTCAATAAATATGCTGAAGAGATGGTACTCACAGTCAGCACATTGCATGATAGGCAAAAAAGGTAAGGTAACCCCCAATGAGTTGCAGATGAACTTGACATCTCTACAACAGCGCTCGGAAAACGGTAAGCCATGATACCTGACGGGGATTCGTCATTGACTGTGAAAGCTCTGGATGCTGTTGTTGTTGTTGTTTCGATTCGCAGGAGGGTGATCGTCGTCTTCCGATTCAGAACTCACTTGTCATTGTCATTATTTGATCTTTCAGAGATCAAATAACGACCGGTACTTGACTTTTCAATCGAGACTTAAAACCTCCCGATTCGGCAGGAACATGCGGGCATTCGTCTGAATAACCATTATGTCCCTTTTTTGATCGCGCTGAATAAGTCAATAAATGTAATTTATCCGAAATTTTGTCAAGTATGGTTTCAGACGACGAACTGAAAATATATCCCTAATGGTTCGTTCGTTTCAAATTTGTCTGAAAAAATTCAGACGTTCTCAAAATTCAGATTCGTCTGAATTTTTTTTCAGATTCATCTTTGGTGATCCATTTCAATACGGGGGAACCCCAAAACGACGTACTATCGTACGCTTAGTAACCAGAGGAAGTACATACCTGGTACATACCTACAGTTTACTACCGTAGCTCGTCGACAAGCTGAAATACCACAATCGACGACGGCTATCCTCAATCCACGTATCCCAATGTTACAGTCAACCCCAAAGAAAAGTGTAATGCAACGCAGCATGCTTCCTTCTGAGTACTAGTACAACAAGTAGCAGATTATTCTAAACGACAAAATTGTCGGAATTTGGAAGATGCCTTTGCCTCGCGAGTCGTTGATGTAAAAGAAGACCATGTTTGCCTTCACGGAGGAGACTGCGTCCCAATATAATGCTACCAAGGATTTGTAATACTGTGATTGTACTAATGCTCATGATGAAAAAGGGAGTGTATTTTGTGAGTTGGGTCAGTGTTGGCAAAAAATCGTCCAAGTTGAAGCCAGAATTAGGGCTTTAAGCTTTAAGTGCAAGTTGAAAGATGACTGAACTGGATGGTTCTACTATGTTCTTTGAAAATCGATGCACAATTTCAAGGACTACGTAGTAGATGTTATCGTCAGAAATCTCGTCGTATACTGACGGTTTTGTGAATGGTATGAGTTAGAGGTCGTCGTCATATTCCTCAAGTATGGAAGCAAACCCATGATCTCTCCCAGCAGCTGCCGTTTCAAGTAAAGAAAAGTCACGGGAGATTTCTTGATGGCCACGCTTGACTCGCTCTTGGGCATCTACATGCATCGAATCAAGCAATTCTTTCCCTTCACGGACGATGCAACTGATCCCGTCAGCAGTTGAGAACACGACTCTTCGTCCGAATCACAAATTATGCTGTCGTTGTTCGACAGTTGAATTGTACGGCAACAGAACAAGCTTCAAAGCACTGCTTGTGAGCGTCAAAGCCATGACGAAACGCATGGTTGAGGATGTTAAAGACTTTGAGGCGGCTGAACAGTGTCTCCTGTCTTGCTTTCACTCGAGCCTTGAACTTCTTCACTTCCAGTCCGTCACCTCTTTGAGATACGGACATCTTTGTAGGCTCACTGCGGTAAGCGCTGTCGCCAATTCCCTTCATTCCATCCGGAATCTGATCGATAAGTCCTTTGCCAGGATCATCTTCGCCTCTTAATGTGGTGATATCATGTCGACTTGCGGGAAACGGGCCTCTAACCAGACAATACGACCAGAACGAATGCCAAATGCAACTTCGTAAGCGACTCCAGCACTGTTAGTCTTGTGGTCGTACCATTTTGCTCCAGGATCCTTGCGCACTTCTTGGATCCGGCAGTGCACTCCATCAACTGAGATAATATCGCCAGTATTATCCTCCCATTTGAACTTGTTGTACGACTTTTCGGACACTTTCGCGGATGGTCTTTTCAATCAGTTTCCAACGCCCCGACAATACAAGCTCCGTATCGTAGGTAAACAACCAATTCATTGCCATAAATAATTTATCAGAAGTAACTTTGTGTCCCTTTCTGTTCAAGTCATCGTGGATTGATTGGATGGCCTTTGGACCAACACCAAAGAAAGCCCGGAAGCGTCTCATCCAAATAATACTGGAGCCTTGTCGGGTCTCTCCAAAGCCGACTAGATAAAGCCCAAGGGACAACAATGCCTCAACATCATCGGATGGAAGCGGAAGAGGAGGTTCATCATTTTTGATTGTGGAGACATTTTCGTTTCGAGTCCTCGAGTGTTTTTTTTCCGATTGTTGTTTCGGTGTTGAATAGCGCTTACTCCCAATCCACTGCTCATTTGCAAGTTTCTAGTCGAGAGAGCACATCTTCACCGTCTTCTTCATCGCTACCTAGCTAGAAGGCTGCTCGACCTTTGGTAGCCTACGATTAAGCCATTGTCAAAAAAAGGAAAAGATGCAGTTGTGCCATCAGTGTTTAAAAGGGGGGATCGAAAGGGAGAAAAAAAGTCTGAAAAAATTCAGACGTTTTTGTCTGAAAAAAAATTCAGATTCGTCTGAAGTTTTTTTCAGATGAAATCATCTGAAAAAATTCAACATCATCTGAATTTCATCAGATTTCTTAGGGTTATTTTATTTGATCTTGGATCTCATGGAGAATTAATCCGACATCAATGGCCAGTCAGTTCGCTAAACTGACCGCGCGGGACTCCAGGCGGTCATTTCAATCGTTTCAGTCGAACCCCCGCATGTTCCAGACAAAGATCAGATAACGACCGGTACTGGACTTTTCAAACGACAAATAAGGTCATCAGATTCGACCGGTACTGGACTTTTCAAACGACAATTAGGGTCTTGCGATTCGGCAGACATCCATCTTTATTTGACAATTCAAACTCAAATAACGACCGGCACTGGACTTTTCAAACGACAATTAGGGTCGTTCGTTTTGAAAGGTCTCACGACAATGATCTGAGAGCCAACTTTCCATGGACTTTTGGTTTTTGAAAACATCAGAAGTATTTTCCACGCATCGACTCCTACAATTCCTACACAACGCAACAACCTACTGGAGTTCTTTCCACGGATTTGGTTCGTGGAAGTCCTTTATCGGAGCTAACTAAGTCGTAATTAACTGTAAATTATGGCGCGGACTTAAGAACTCATTTTTTGTGATTTAAATTTTGGCGCGCGCCTGCCGGGTAGAATAGTGCATGCGACGGACAGACGCTAATCTTGACGGCGATTTGAGTTTCCCCGCGACGTGCTGGTTATCTGGACATATCCTACTCCTAAAATAACAGCATATTATTTGAATGTGATGGAGGAGAAAGGAAAAATGGTTACCGTAGACTACTCTCCCTAAACTACCGGTAGCTACCAGCTACCGTACCGTAGAGTAGTACCGGTAGTTATTACGGTATTGATCTTACAGTTAGTTACAGTTAATTATTTTTTACTTCGCTACTGAAAGGTACGTAGGATAGTCGAAAGAGTCAACCTCACACACACATCTGCTTCTGCTACACCGTAGCTACCCCTAGTAGCTATGATACCGGTATCTCTACCGGTATCTAGAACGACTACTACCTACCGGTAGTCGTACGGTACATAGCATTTTGCGGATCAATTGTAGTTTCACTTGTAGACATTTCTCAACGATGACTGTAGAAGCCACATACCTTTGGTAGTATGAGATGATGCGAATAGTCGCAAGTCGTAGATAATAGATCTCACGGTGATTGCCTGTGGGTTCATCGGTGGCTGGTGTTAAGGATAACGATATCGAAACTAATCGAATGAGCCAAACAAAGACTGGCCAATCACGAGTGTGCCAGTCCAGTTCTGAGTCACCCGATATAGTTGAAGTTGAAGCTGCACCAATGACGAGAACTGAAGTTGAAGCTGCAGCAACATCGCATCCAGCAAAGATGGCGAGTTTCCGATCATATGCAGATGTAGTCCGCAATAAGGAGAGAAAGTGAATGATCTCACTTTCTCTCAGAAATCTACTAGTGAAAGCGATTTGATATCGTTAGTATGCGTAGTGTACCGATGCGAATTCGTTCCTCTACGGCACGAGTTTAATTCGTAAGGTATTCTCAACATTTCTGAGAGAAAGGATTCATCCAAGATGAATGAGAAAGGAGAGGGCGACGGCTCTCCAAATGAAGCCAAAAACAACATCAGTGCCAACGTTAATGACCAACGCCGCCAACGGTCCAATCGAAGTAGGTATTGACGTTCATGTGCCCTGCCTGGCGGAAGAGCATGAAACGGTCCTGAGCTTCCTGCAGACTGTGGGTGTGTTGCTTGGATGTCGACCGGGTATAGAGCGACTTGCGAATCAGCTTCAGCAGCTGCAGTACGTCAGAACTCTCGTCAATGCTTTCCCACTCTTCACTGGACTCCAACCTGTCGGTCACTGCCATCGAGCATTGTCCAAGGATGATGGAGAATGCCTGCTTCTTTGCTTCCTCCCTGGCTCGCATCTTTTCACGACATTCTTTCAGGTCGATTCTCCAGATGTCTACCAGGGTAGTGTCCTGTTTCTGTTTCTCCGTAAGCGTTGGGATGACAAGCTACTCGAACTTAAGGACGTCTGGTTTGAGTGCACGGCGAAACTCTCCCGCATCCTTGACGTTCGTGGCGATGTAGTTGGCGATCTTCATAGTGATTCGGTTGAAATTTTCGGCGCTTTCCTTCTTGTCACCGATGTCGTACACATACTTTTCAAGGCCATCGGTACTGCCGGTGAAACGAGACGCATTAACTTCTCCAGTGGCCATGCCGTTGTCACCGTCTGTGACCTCCCAAACCGGCAGCTTCCCACCGTTGAACAGGAGTTACTGAAAGTCGTTCGCCTTTATGAACATCGCGGCTTCAACGTCACCAGCCTACTATGCGATCCAGAGTTCGAGGACCTTCGACCCACCTTTCCTTACCTGAACCCGTGCAGCGCCGATGAACACGTTCCTGAAGTTGAACGCATGATCCGTACAATCAAGGACCGGATCCGCAGCGTCTACGTTACCCTGCCATACAGACACCTTCCACGACTGATGGTCAAACGTCTGGTAGCCAATGCGGTGCTTTGGTGGAATGCCCTCCCGGCGCCTGATAGCGTGTCCGACGTCCATTCCCCCCGCTACCTTCTCGTCGGCAGGGAACTTACCTACGATAAACACGTTCGACTTGAATTTGGGTCCTATGTCCAAACACATGAGGACCATACTAATGACATGCGCCAACGCACTCTCGGTGCTATCTGCCTGGGGCCCACGGGTAACTCGCAGGGAGGACACTACTTCATGAGCCTCACGTCCGGTGAACGTATCATCCGACACCGCTGGACCCCACTTCCCATGCCAGAGGAGGCAATTGCTCGGGTGTCTCAAATCGGCAGGCGACAGGGCATGCCGTCCACCCTTGCGTTCTCCAACCGTCACGGCGCTGAAATTATGGACCAAGTTGCAGATGTGGTCGAGGACCCTCACCCTGATATCTCCGATGACGACAGCACCTATTCTTATCATTCCTCTGCCTCCGAATCTCGTGATGACATTTCCTTCACAGCTTCCGACTACCATGATGATCCACCCGCCCTGACGGCAGATCCCGCCATCGACGCCACTACACCTCCCCCGTTCCCTGCCGCCACAGGAGTGACGGACATAGGTCAAGACCTACTAAACGCGGATGACATGTCCGACGAAAGCTCAGGAGTGGATGACGATAATGAAAGCTCAGGAGTGGATGACGTATCCGATGATGATGAAAGCTCAGGAGTGGATGACGTACCCGATGAAAGATCAGGACTGGATGAGAATGACGCGGAAATGGACGTGAACAATGACAAAAGCACAGGAGTGGACAGAAACGTGAACCTGGACGAGGTTGAGAACGCGGGTGCAGAGAGCACGGACGAGGATATTCCGGATGGATACACGATGAGCGATGACTTCCAAAGGGCCGAGGAGCGGGGCCGAAGGGCAGCATTTGAACCAGGAAATACAAGCCCAAACACACGGTCACGAACTCAACGACGGCGTGGACAGGCTCCCCGAAGTGAACATGCATTATTGACTGCAATTGTCGACACATTCAAACCGGAGACACACCAAACTCTCTTCTGTCTTGTCACTGCACAGATGACAGCCAACAAAGGAGTAAAAATCTTCGGAAAAGCAGGAGAGGAAGCCATCGAGAAGGAGCTACGTCAACTACTGACACGAAATGTGATGCACGGGGTACACAGTCAGGAGCTCACACAAGAACAACGCCGAGCGGCACTACGGTACCTCATGTTCCTGAAAGAGAAAAGGTGCGGAACGATCAAGGGGCGAGGTTGCGCTGATGGACGCAAACAGCGCCTTTACAAATCGAAAGAAGAGACCAGTTCGCCAGCACTAAGCATTGAGGCACTTCTCTTAAGCTGTGTTATCGATGCATATGAGAGACGATGCGTACTCACTTGTGACATTCCTGGAGCATTCATGCAAGCAGACATGGATGAACTTCTACATTTGAAATTGGACGGTACGATATTGGAGATCCTGCTTCGCATGGAACCATCCTATCATCAGTTTGTCACCTATGAGAACGGAAAAAAGGTGCTATATGCACAACTGGACAAGGCTCTTTACGGGGCCGTGCAGAGCGCACTATTGTTCTGGAAGAAGTTAAGTGCGTTCGTAGTCGAGAAACTTGGCTTCGAGATCAACCCGTACGATGCGTGCGTGGCTAACAAAATCATTAACGGTAAGCAGTTCACGATAGCTTGGTATGTCGATGACCTAAAACTGTCACACGTGGACCCTGAAGTGGTAGAGGAGATTTTTGCTAAGCTTCAAGAAGAGTTTGGGAAGGAGGCACCTCTTTCCGTAACGCGAGGGAAGGTGCACAACTACCTAGGAATGAGGATCGATTTCTCAGTAGACGGCAAAGTACAGTTTACAATGCCATCTTTGGTGGATGAGATTGTTGCGCAGCTACCTCCAACCATGGCGACAGGGCCGAGTACAACACCAGCGGCAAACCATCTATTCGAGGTAAACAACAAAGCTGCAAAGCTATCCATGCAAGATTCTGATCTATTGCATCGCTTGACGACACAACTACTGTATCTATGTAAAAGAGCACGCCCGGATCTGCAGACCGCAGTGGCATTCTTGACTACCAGGGTGGCCTCTCCTGACACGGATGACATGAAGAAACTGGGACGGTGTGTGCGATATCTCCGCCGCACTGCACATTTTCCACTGGTGCTCGAAGCGAACTGCATCCGAAACATCCGTTGGTGGGTAGACGCTTCATATGCGGTACATCCAGATATGAGGAGTCACACTGGTGCAACAATGACTCTTGGGAAAGGGTCTGTGTACTCAATGTCGACACGACAAAAACTGAACACTCGTAGTTCAACTGAGGCCGAGCTGGTAGGGGTCAACGACGCGATGTCCCTCATACTTTGGACAAGACACTTCCTAGAGGCACAAGGATACATCGTTGAGAAGAATGTCGTATACCAAGACAATGAGAGTGCAATTCTATTGGAGAAGAACGGACGGCATTCGTCCACTAAACGCACTCGTCATCTTAATGTCCGATATTTCTTCGTCACAGATAACATTAACCAGGGACGGCTATCCATCGAATATTGTCCCACGGGTGATATGATTGCTGACTACTTCACGAAGCCCCTTCAGGGATCACCCTTCCGAAAGATGTTGAAGCAGATACTGAACATCGACGACGATATGATCAACTCATCGCCACAGGAGTGTGTTAAGGATAACGATATCGAAACTAATCGAATGAGCCAAACAAAGACTGGCCAATCACGAGTGTGCCAGTCCAGTTCTGAGTCACCCGATATAGTTGAAGTTGAAGCTGCACCAATGACGAGAACTGAAGTTGAAGCTGCAGCAACATCGCATCCAGCAAAGATGGCGAGTTTCCAATCATATGCAGATGTAGTCCGCAATAAGGAGAGAAAGTGAATGATCTCACTTTCTCTCAGAAATCTACTAGTGAAAGCGATTTGATATCGTTAGTATGCGTAGTGTACCGATGCGAATTCGTTCCTCTACGGCACGAGTTTAATTCGTAAGGTATTCTCAACAGCTGGAAGTCTATAGCTCGGTGCTGCTTTTGCTATCCTGTACAGATCCACTGATCGCACGTCATCGGCTCGTTACAAAAAGCAGGTCAAATCTGAACATTGAACACAATGCTCGTATAATTCAAAATCTTCTTTTCTTAACCGTTATTAATGCGTTACTGCAGCTGAGGGTCACATGTTGTTGTTTCTGAAGGTTCCGCAATCTCGGGCATGAAATCCACGGCATCACCTGGCTCGCTTGCTTCGTGGTCTTTTTCTGCGTCATCGCCCGAAGTCTGATTCGGATCAGAGGATTGCACCGTTAGAGTCTTATTCCGTGTTGTAGAGGTCATGAGGTTTTTCATCCGAGCATACTGCGTCGTTTAGACGGTCTTTTATTTTGATCAAATAGCAATGTTGGACGTCATGATATCTAGAGACCAAAAGAAGCACATCCATACTTCAAGGAA
>JAGRRH010000078.1:0-81438 GCA_019154785.2 Nitzschia inconspicua
CGCAATGTGTTTCCAAGGCTTCGATTCTCGTCACAACGGCATCGAGGAACTCTCGAAGTGGGTCAATGGGCGCTTTGGAAGTTTTTGTCGTCATGGTCGTCGTTCAAAATACTTTGGAAAGAAACCAAACAGCTGTCCTTGGGTCGGCTACTGCGAATCCTTTCCGATAAGGATTGCCTGGTTGAAGAGATGAAAAGGTTTTCAGTTTTTGTAGTATAAGTGAGAACTCTCTCTTTGCCACATTCGTCGCGATGCGAAAACCCCCCCTACGAAAAAGATAGTTACTGTGAAATGTTGATGTGGATTTTGTCGTGCCTCGAGTTAATAAAGAGGACATAATGACTTTGACGTCTTAATCGTGACTGAAACTTACAGTTACAGTCATTCAAGGAACCAAAAACATGAGATGTATGAATCTACGAATCTAACCTGAAGAACTACAACTAATTCGGAGTACGTAGTATGTTCTGGAGTTACCAGCGAGACGACTACCCTCATTACACGTAGATTTCGATTCTCTCCTAGAGTAGCTAGCTAGGGCGGTTGAAATGGAAACCCATACTGCAACAATAACCATAACTGGTCGGAGGCGGACATCTCTCTGCCATTGCTCTTGTAGGACAACCACAGTTCCTCGTCGGAGCGGATGGTCGCCGTGCGGCCAATACAAAATCTCGATCCATAAAAAATGGGAATATTCGATGTTGTTGTCGAAGGATCCGTATCTTTGCTGCGGGATTGGTAACAATGGTCGCAACAATGTCACATTGATCATTGCCAATCATTACGAATATTGCCCAAGGAGAAAAGTTCCACGTTGGATCGTGTCCATATACGGTGGATGATTGCACATATCATGCAAAGGGATTATACCTGTAATAAAAATTTACGATGCAGTAATGCCATCCATGTTGAGAGATTGTGTTGGGCAGAATTCGCTGAATATGACGGAAAGATGTTGTATTTCAAGCCCCCCTCACTCACCCATTTGATTGCCCCATTCTGGCCCCAAGTTGGCTGTGCGACTCAAAACCAAGCTGTACAGCTCGGCGAAGTCTTTTTGAAGTGCTATCGACCCGTTATCCTTTTTTATGAAATCTTGAACATTCTTCCAGTCCTCTTGGAAAGTTTGAAATTGGCATCAAGGAGTTCTTTAACTTGGGATATTGTCGCGTGAGAGAGTCGGGCCATGTTTTCCATCGATTCCTGGGTGTACTGGTTGCTGGCTTTGGGCAATTCAGGTCCACTGATGACGTCATCACGCCTCGTTTCTCGATCCGTCATCCAGGTTTTGATCCAGGGACGCCAGTCGGAGATGACGATGATTGTTGACGCGGATCCTCATACAATGCCTTCCATACGTACGTCGTCAGAATGCTCTGCTGCCATGAATCGCCATTGTTCTTATCTGTGTTGTTGTCGTGAAACAGACATGGAAAAGAAGCTTGCATATTGGACGGTAACAACACCAAGTTTCCTGGAATGTAAGCCAAGATATCTCCTTGGTGAGCGATAGCCGAGGATGGCGGCGACGAAAGATCGCCTTGTAGGTATGGAAATAAGTGGGACGTCAAGAAAAGGCCCCGTCCACCGACGGACCGATCGGATGTAGAGATTTGGACTCGACGGAGTCCTCGTTCATTGCCGAGCAGGATACCATGTTCTTGAAACCATCTTTCGAGGTATTGATCTTGTTCCGTCTGTGGAAGTGTTGATGATGACAATGATGTCAACAATTGGGATGGTGGAATCTCGTCGGTGGTTGAGAGCATGTGCCAACATAAGGTCCGTCGAATCGACCTCGTCCCCAACGACGACTCCAAGACCAAACTTGCTACCAACAGCCGAGTTGCAAAAACAGCGACCAGGATAAATAAAACTGAAAGAGAGTCGGAGCTGCAACCCATCGTCGTCGACCAATTCTTTCCGTCGGGTCTGTTTCTTTGAATGCTACTTCGAGTAATAAGAAAAAGTTGCAAATCTTTACCAGCCAATAAGGCCTACTTCGTAAGTTTCGGAACTTGGTGATGTGATCTTTCCACTTCCCACACTATTTCGGTAGTGGTAGGACGTACTCGTACATAGTAGTAGTATTATGAGGGGATATATCATACGTCGAATGTCAGCCCTAACTTTAAATAACTGTATCATAGCACTTGGTGCGAGTATCATTGGTTCAAGAAGTGGACAGCAAAACTGTGTAATCAACATACGTCGTATGATCCTCGTCGGAGCGTTTGTTTTGAAAGTGCGTAGTGAAAGAGAAGTCCGGTACCTTCGGGCTTGTCCATTGATCTTCGAAGAAAAGAGAAAAAAATTATGCACGTACGTAGAAAGGGAGCTTATTGAGTTTTTCGTATCTTCTAAGACGATCTTCGCGAGCTCTATTTTTCGGTAAAGTTCAAAGTTTTCAAAAAGACAACATCTGCAGACTTCTTTTCTTCCTCAACTCCTTTTGTTTCCTTTCTCGCTAATAACAGTGAACTTCTCTCGATCACAACACAGACACAAATTTGTTTGACTGTGAATATCAACACTCTTTACTCCTGAAAAAAAAACCTCTGCTCCACAAATCTAACTGCTCCACTCCACTTGAAACACCCCAACCTATACACCACATATGCAGGTATCAGCCGATAATGTGCAACGATCGTCCTGTTGATAGCAGTAAGAACGTTGCGGATCACGCAATGTGGCGGAGGAACAAGCAACAACCGATGCTGATTCACCACAATTACAGGGTATCCTTATCGTGAATGTGGAGGAAATGTCATTAGAGCAGCTGGAGATGATGCAAGAACAGTTTCACTCAATGGTGCAACGCCGAAAAAGGGAAAGGACAGAACTGGAAAACATAGCATGTGCAAGAGACTGAAGCCCGAAACGTGCATGGACAGTCCGAAGGATGCTGCCTCCTATCGACAGCCGGGAATACCCATTCCACCTGAAGTCTTACGCTTAATTGCTAGGGGTGGATTTCTGCGCTCGCAAGATCTTGGCAAGCTGCTGTTGTTGTCAAGCAAGTCCATAGTGACGACTCTGACGTCAGACTTTGTGTACAACTTGCTCTACGAGACTAGGTTAAAGGATCGCTGGGCAAGTCCAACCCGAAAAACGAATGGGTTCCAAACAGTGTTTTGCAAGCAAGAGGATACGAATCCATCCTTAAGTCCATGGAATCACCTCCGGACGTCAAACTAAGATTGTGGCCTTTCCTCTCTACCAACCATCAAAACAGTTCTGCATCCTAATAATACGGTTGTGATCCTGTCCTTCTGGATCCTATCGCAAAAGATCTATTCTCATCAACTAACGCTAGACGAAATCCAGAGCCTCACCCAAACAGGTCACTGCGACTTGACCTCTCAAGAATCTTTGTTCCAGATCATCAACCTTTGCTTCGAGAAGAATAAGACGTTTCCACAAAAACTGCAAGAAATCCGTCAAAAACATCAATACCAGTTCCAACAACAAGAACAGCCGTGACTCAAGTGCATGTCTGGTGGTGGCCAAAATACATGGCATTCGTTTGGATACCAACCAAACCTGCACATTTTACGACAGTAATTTGCCTCGATTCGAATTGCAACGTACTCACGCCGAGCCCAACCAAGTTAAGTTCCCCATCCAGCGAGCCTTACGCAATACCGATCAAGGCGATCGCTGGATCGCTCAATGGTTCCACCATGGATGGCCAGAGGGTATTCAAAACTTTGGTGGATTAACCTTTCTGTGACTCTGAAAAAGAACGAAATCCACATTGAATCCGTCGTCTTCGGAGAGCCCGGTAGGTCTGAATATTTGCAAACTCGTCACGGCATCAGTCCCTTTCATATCATGGAGGGATTGGCGGGATGGCATTGATCTCCATCTCCTTCCTATCTAGAGAAAACCTATCACGAGTACGAATTCTGGCACTTGTAGCCTGTGACGATTCCATGAATACGTCGTACTCCGGAGTAGTATTAATAAGTACTCCGAATACTACTGCTTCGGAATACCTAAAAGAAAATTCTACTTTCAGGCTAAAGCAGCTGTTATCTGAGATGATGGCTCACCTGACTGCCTCCCAAGCGGGGCGAATCGTGCAACAGCTTTCCATCCACTCAGTACTCTGTTGTCCACCACCCCATTCTTCCTCCTTTCCCTTTAGGCCCCTTCTATCAAAATAAGAGAAACACAAAATTTCCTGTCGGACACCGGTTCTTCATGATGCCATGCATAAGTCACAGTAGCTTGCACCACCACTGAGACGATCTCTTCCGTTACACTGATAGGCAGATTGTCTATTGATTCATAGTTCCAGCCAGGCTCGTTTGACAAACCTTGGCTCAGCGCCCCACCACCAACCACCACGACAAGGTGATCCACTCAGCAGGGGCGGGGGTCTATCTTGATTGAATTTGATGGCTATGGCAGGCAGCTACGTACTAGCTACTGTCATCTTAGTTTCGTATCTAAGGAGTTGAGTTACCAAAATTCCTAGTAAAAGTACTACCGGTAGTACTATTGATTGTTTGGAGCGTGAATGAATTACGACGATCTTGTGGTGTAGACTCACAGTCAATGATACCTATAGGTAGTCAATAGTAGTCGTGCTGACTGTGAATACGGTACCGGTAGGTAGGTACATACGTCGTACGTGAATACATAGTTCGCCGAGCAGAGATACGATGATGATCCACTCACTGTCAGGTACGTACTGTAGTACTACCGGTACGATTATACGTACGTCGTAACAACTCCGCTCGGAGTTGTCTACCACCGTACCTACCGGTAGTATGATAGGGTAGAGTACCGGTAGTCTACTAAGCCTCTGTAAACTTTACTTGTTACAGTTACGACGTTACGACTACCGGTAGTAGTCCCCATTTTTTGAATTTTGAATCGCGCTGGTCCTTCCTGTGAGATCAGCAACCAAACGGTTTCGCTTCTTCTGTCGGTTTCACTTCGACATCGTAACGACTTTTGTAACCAGACACAAACGCACGTACAGACTGTGTGAACTGCAATGAGAACAACATTATCGGTCGCACTGCTGGAGAAGAGTGCCTCATCCTTGCCAAGACGACAATGAGCCGACCACAAGATATCACCACAATGCAAGGATTTGCCGGTAACGAGAGTGTGAATTTCCTTTCGGATGATAATGACGTTTTCGTTGAACAAGTCCGACAACGTTTTGAACGTTATTTTCTGCCTCGGTTTGGTCCCCTATGGCGCAGCATGCTTTTGCAAGAGAAAGAAAATGTCGACAGTAATATGGATGAAAACCTCTACACTGATTACGACATGGCTCCCAAAGTGTCACAAGGTTCCGCCGACTTTTTGGATGCCATTGCTCGCAAACGACCCGTTACAATTAGTGTGGGGTCACCGTTGCATGATGAAGATTGTCGTTGTGGTTGTGAACTTCCTGTATTGGACGAAATAATACATCCCAATGATCAATCGTCGAACGTGCTTGACGATGACGACTCTTCTGGGCAACTCGAAATAAGCAGCAGTCAACATTGGACTGGTACGTTCCTTCAAGAACAAGAGACCACAGATGACGATTCTTCGGACATAGGGAAATACGAAGAGATTAGCAGTGATAACTCCAAGGCTTCGGGTGATAGCAATCAAACATACGATAGTGTCTTTAATTTCGACCAATTTCGAAAACATTTGCCCGACACAAGCTCAGGAGACAACAGCAAAGGGGGAGAAACAAACAGCAAGAGCAACACAAAGGGGAAGCGACAGACAAAGCAGGGATACGCGGACGTAAAAGAAGTGAAAGACTCGGTGGCGTTGACTAACGAAAATGAAAACGATAACGAATTCGATACTGTCGGTGACACGGAGTCAGATTCTGAGCCTGGGACGATTGAAATTGTCAGCAGCGACGCAGATGAGAGTGATTTCGAGATGGAAAACCGATTAACAGAAAACTATTTGAAGAAGCCGTCAAAAAGACGATAGACAACCAATTCGTTTTCCAAAGGTACCGGGATCAGCTAACAAAAACAACCTTCAACGAGTTCAATCGAACGGTGTTTGGTGGCGCTTTGAGTGCGGTAGAAGTTAACTGGAGCAAGAAGTTAAAGACCACCGCTGGGCTAACGAGGCTCCGTAGATGCAAGGCGAATGCGAAGCCTGGAGTACCATTGAAACGCCTTGCATGTATTGAATTGAGTACAAAGGTTGTGGATAGTGAAGAGCGCTTACGATCAACATTGCTCCACGAGCTAGTTCATGCAGCGGTCTGGATTGTCGATGGTGTCGAGAAACCGCCGCACGGTCCAAACTTTAGGAAATGGGCCAGAATTGCGATGAGTCGGATTCCAAATATGAAAGTGACAACCACACATTCCTATGAGATCGATTATAAGTATATCTGGAAATGTTCAAATCCCAAGTGTGCGAGTACAGTCAAGAGACACAGCAAAAGTTTCGATCCTTCCCGCTATCGCTGCGGAAAATGCAAAGGAGATTTCGTAGAAGCGCACGCATTCTCGAAAAGTCAATCTCAACCATCTGCATATAACACTTTTGTCAAGGAGCATTCCAAACTTGTGCGAGAGTCTCTCTTGGAAGCCCAAAGAAAGGATGGGATTCGCAGTCCAACAGTATCCCAAGTAGACGTCATGAAGAACTGCGCCAAACTCTGGAGGCAACAAAAGAGCAATAATTGAAACTTATAAATAATGTTACGTGCCTTCCATATCATGACTTTCAGCGGTGGACAGGCGGCGCACCAATATGTTTCGGGTATCTAAGTTTCAGACTGGTTAGAAACGCACAGGTTACCCTGGCTTGGAGATCGCCGTCAAAAACTGCGTAAATTACTCTTGAAAACGATGTTTCCGCCAAGTGAGTATGACAATATGCTTGCTCTATGTTTATTATGCCATGACTATCAAAGTGGTCAGACATTTGGAAAACTACTTTATTCATGTGCTACTGCGCTTCGCACATGTGACGAAACTTCGCTTCCAAAAATACCTGTCAAACCTGTAATTTTTGTTTTGAGCCTAGATTCGTGGAACTAAGAGAGCCATCAAATCGGAGGCAATCTCTTGGAGCGACACATTCTCGCTATTTTGAGAGGCCAGGGCGGGGTTGATCTTTAAATCTATACTTTGCAGCTTTTTGATCTTTTGCAAGTTGCATGTTTTCTTGGAAAGCTGCCAGTGCAGCTGCTGTCGAAGCAGACTTTGGATCGTTGCCAGAAGTGTTTTAGAACCAATAGATGATTTTTCTCTCTCGTTTTTATCACCCCGGATTGCATGCGCAAGAAAAAGTATGGAAGTTTCCCACGCCGTTTGGGTGAGCACGGTACGTCGTTCGCCATGACTCAATCGCACTAAAGCATCCAGTACTGTTTGGAAGTCTCTTTTCACTGAAAAATTATCCAGATCATCAGATGAGAGGTCTCTGAGAAAAATTACAGCAAGCAAGCACATTTTACGATCATCTTCAGAGAGGACTCTATCTAAAATGGCCGAAACACCAGTTGGGTGGTTTCTAAAAAGGACAGAACCCAGAGTCTTGATCCCACAGTTGTTAATTCCCTCTACCTGAGTCAACACAAGTTCCCAAGCACAGACTACTTCACGACCAGTCCATGCTGACGAAAGTTGAAGGAAATAGTCTTCCCTCATTTCGATACTCAGAAATTCCACCGATTTTTGGATGGCATTTTCCAACTCACGCTGAAACTCCAAGATCGACCGAAAGTTCTCGGCAGAGGTTGACTCTGAATGACAGCGCGAAGAAACTTTCAAAGGCTTGTGTGCTTCCTTCGTGAAGAAATTACTTTGACAGGACACCACCTTATCTGCGTCATCGAACTCGGAGTCAGCGAAATTTCTAGATCTATCTAGGAGAGGGAGTCGCTTGTGCTCTGATAGGGTAGTAGATGCTTCTTTCCGCAGTGATGCTTCGCCCCTTTCACCATGCACCTCGTGGTTACTCTCCGAGTCAACAGTGTGTTTCGAAGATTTTTCGTTCGTTGTTTCACTTCGATTCTGCCTGGAACCAATGTCAGTTGCGTGGAAATCTGGATCGTCATCTAGAATTTGAATTAGAGGCTGTTTGTTGCTACGACGGAGGTGTATTTTCTGGTCGTTTCCCGTCACAACAGAACTTCCAGACCCGACCATCGAACTTGGATTCTCCAATTGAAGCAATCATGGGCCACTAACGACGCTTGGTTAGCTTGTCGTTGTGACTTTTTTCTGGGTTTAGGTTTTGATGTAAGAAATCCCTTGGTCCAACCAGAAGAAGGAGGCTTTCGATTCTTCTGTACAATCTTTGTTTGATGAAGTGATTTTTGAGCATCGGAAGACACGAGCAACTTGGTTTCGTGTGATACGTCATCTTGTACAGCCATATTGCTGGATTTCTTGCCGTTTGAATATCCAAGTCCACCCAACAGAAACCCGCGTTTGAAACCATTCTGAATGGATGGTTTAGCATCCTGTTTCCTGCTGGCAGGGAAAGAAGAAGCGGATTGAGCTGTTATTCCGTTGATTGGATTAGAAGAGGCTGTCCGGGTCTGTCCGTTTCGGCATACCTCGGCCTTTGACTCGTTTTCCCACTCGAAGACATAGATAAAGACTTTATCACCACCGGCGGCGTCCTCGATTTTCGAATTTTCGATCCCGTCGTCCGTAATATTATTCTCGTCATCTACAAATGCCCTCTCTGCAACTAACTTGTGTCGGAATCCATACTCGGTTCCCTTTTCCAAAACAAAATCGATGGTGACTGGCACTTTCCTTCGAGCAAACGCCATCCAAAACGATCCGCCGGCTCGACTCAGCAATGACCGTATTGTCTCCCACAGCGGATCAATGACCACTTTGGAGTAAATGATGTCAGATGCCAAGATGACGTCGAATCGACCGTCGTTCTCAAGTTGGTGTTGCTTGTGGGCTTCTAAAAAGGCTTGTGCTGTATCTTGACCCCAAATCAGTTGCTCTGCAGAGACATTATGACTGACCCGATTGGTTTGAATATTCTTGCGCAACTGGACCAATGCATCGGTATCTCCATCCGTGACGAGAACAGTACTGCTATGAGGGGCGATGCGGTGTGCCAATATTCCATTCAAACCCAACCCCGCTCCCAGCTGTGGTGGAACGACAGACAGAGTCATAGTCTTCTATGAGTGCTTTTGAAAAAAAATCGGAGCGCTCCACTAACGGAGGGCCATCATCTACGGTAACAAACCTATTCACAAGCATTCACGTACCTCCAGAATCCGTTTGTGTTGCAAAACTTGGGACTGCTTCACCATGTAGTCGCACAAATATTTGGAAGCCTTCCACAAGGTCAATCCAGTGGATTGCCATACTTGATCCGAGTGAGTTTTGTATCCTTGTATTTTCAGTTCAATGGTATTACCAAAAGACTTCTTTGAAAGTTGATTGTCATCAGCGTCAACCTTCGGGTTGATGATGCAGTTGTTGTTGGCATCAAGTTGTGAATGACGTGGAATAGAAAAGGCAAACGTAAATACTTGAGTAGGGTCTGGATCAGCAAAGGGATCAAAGAAAGGACTTTCTTCTTTTTCTGGAACTCCTTCGTCTTCGCTCCAACGAATTTGGGCATCGGTCCAAGGAGTTTCTGTCATGCAGCGAGGTGATGATGGAATTTCATGTTGTTGTTGTGGTGGATGCTGTACGTTGCCACCATCACCAGCTTTCCTCTTGTCGCTAGCAGAGCTCTCAACAACCGATTCTGGCGCCATGACATGTCACTGAATGCTTGAAACTATCACTGCAAATGGGCTGGAAGTCGTCAACAAATGGTTACGACTACGACTAGGTAGTAAGTCGTACTCTACGAGCTAGCTGCGGTAGAGCTACGGTTGTACCGGTAGTAGCACTTGTGGTAACAGTGTACCGGTAAATCAAAAGCTGTAACTCTACGCCATACAGATACCGGTACGAGTGCCGACGTACCGTCGTACGTACTGTAGTAGTAGTACCAGCCATTGTACGTTTGTCCCCGTTTTGTTGCTGAAAAGAGCCTGTTACTGTTAATTGTTTACTGTCGTAATCCTTGCTTGCTTTGTGTGTTCGAGTATGTCGAGTGTCGAGATTCTATGATATATGATGTGATACCGGTAGGGCATCAACTGCACCTCTCTCTCACTTACGTCGTATTACAGTTAATCTCACATCGCAAACTCGGCCGTTCAAACTCGATATTTCACGGTACAGGCATATGTGGCATCGCGCAACTCATAAACTTCACAGTGTAATGACCGAACAGCAAGGACATTACGACATCCAAGGCAAGGGGTTGAAATAACCGCTCTTCAGCGAACAGAATAATTGTTACTACTACTACTGCGTATTAACTGTGAAGACTTCTCTAACACAATCTCATATTTTGGTAGTGTGGTATTTTACAGTTACAACACATCGTGATAATACTGACTTCCCGACTACCTACTGTCGTAGGAATCATACGGTCTTACGCCAGTAGTGCCCACACCGCGTGCGCGAACACAACTCACCCCAGTCCTTGAGCATCATTTTTCTCCGAAATTTTTGTCGACAAAAAGATACAATACACTTTTGATTGGCATTGAGAGCGTAAGGGGTCTGGTACGCCGACAAAAAACATACTTCCGCCATCTCTACTTGCCAGAAGCGTTTGTACGGAATGTGGCACACTGCCTAATGTCCCCTTCAGCACCGAAAACTGTTGAGCTACCAAATGTCTTCTTCGACTCCCCCCTGCATGCAAAATTCAAGCATGTCTCTGTTTTGCCAAGCACATATTCTCCAACCATCGATGAACGGATTTATTTTCACACACGACAAGTTCTGTTGAAACGAATATCCGTGCACCTATCGTGGCTTCGTCGACTGACCTGTCAAGATGATGGTCTACAACTATCGGTATCTTGGCTTGACAAGTCTTCTGCTTCTCCTTGTCTTTCTGGTTTCCAGTGTCAATGCTCAGATTGCAGAACAAGATGAAACTGGCAATGTCAATATTCAAGGAAGAGAGAAAGCTACTCCAACAGTCACTTTTGAAGCACAGGAAGAAGCATCGTTAACCCCAACATTCGAAAAGGCTTGGATTTACTCCTTCTCAGAAGATAGTACAATATCTGAAGTTGTCGAAATTCAAGGCACCAAATCCTTCATCATTGTTTACAAGGAGCCAGACGAAAATGATGTTGGAATCGAGGAAGACATCATAGCTGCAACAGATGATGCTGTCAAGTCAGCTGTGATCGACAATGGAGGAACCGTAACTCAAGAATTCAGCGCTGTTTTGAATGGGGTCGCAGCCGACTTGACTACAGAAGCCATTGAGGCATTGATGGTGCAGGATGGAATCGCTTACATTGAAGAAGATATCCCTGTGTATATATCACAGCAAAACCCTACATGGGGCCAGGATCGCGTCGATCAGCCAGGCGCACGAGATGGCACCTATAAATGGAAGGGCAACAAAAGTGCAGGTCAAGGGATCAATGTCGCTGTAAGTAGTTCTTGCCATTTTTCTACTGAAGCAAAATTGATTGCTCAAGTGTGCGATGATACCAGCAATTTTTTCTTACTCAAATCGATTTTCATACCTCTCTATGACTGACATACTGCAGATAATTGACACTGGAATCCTCTCCTCCTACTTACAACCAGGTGTTGACCCTCAAAATAAGCACATGAACCTTGTGGGAGGCTACAATGTCTTGTCTACAGATCCTGATGACTGGAATGATTGTCACAGCCATGGCACACATGTTGCTGGTACTGGTAAGTGGCACATCCAATTAGAATTGAACACAGAATTTGATGATGACAAATAATCAAACTCACTTGTATCTGGGCATTTCCCCCTTTCGCAGTTGGAAGTATTGACTATGGAGTTGCTCCAGGTGCTACCATTTGGGCGGTGAAAGTTTTGTCCTGCACTGGGGGTGGAACTTCCTCTGGTGTTGTCTCAGGAATCAACTGGGTTGTACAACAGGCAAAGGACAAGGGTGGAAAATGGGTGATGAATATGTCTCTTGGCGGAGGATTTAGTCAAACACAAAACGATGCTGTTGAAAAGGCAAGAGATGCAGGAATTATAGTGGTTGTTGCAGCAGGAAATAATGGAAGTACAAGCAACCCTTTTGCATGCAACTATTCCCCAGCAAGTGCCAAATCTGCTATAACAGTTGGGTCAACAGATATTGATGATAAACGTTCCTCTTTTTCAAACTATGGAGAATGTACAGACATTTTTGCACCTGGGAGAGATGTGCTGTCCCTCTCACTTAGTGGATCTCCATCGAACCCGGTTGCAAGTACAAAATCAGGAACCTCGATGGCCAGCCCTCATGTAGCAGGAGCAGCTGCCTTGTACTATCAGAACTTTAATACTGCAACAGATGCAGAAAATGCTCTGTTTTCAGATGCAGTATCTGGAAAACTCTATGATGTCACATCAGGGTCTCCCAACTTGTTGGTGCAAGTTCCACTGGCATTACAAGGATTGACAGGGTTTGCAACCCCAATCCCCACCAGAGCTCCTACTCAAGGTCCCACTGCAATACCTACCAGGGCCCCTACGCAAAGCCCTACGCAAGGCCCCACTAGAGTTCCTTCCAATGCTCCTACTCAAGTTCCTACCAGAGCTCCTGTACCACCCACCAGAGCTCCCACTCAAGCTCCCACCAGAGTCCCTACCAGAGCCCCCACTCCAGCTCCTGTACCACCCACCAGAGCTCCCACTCCAGCTCCCACTCGAGTCCCTACCAGAGCTCCCACTCGAGCTCCTGTTCCACCAACCAGAGCTCCCACTCGAGCTCCCACTCGAGTCCCTACCAGAGCTCCCACTCAAGCTCCTGTTCCACCAACCAGAGCTCCCACTCGGGTCCCTACCAGAGCTCCTACACCACCTCCAACAACAACAATCCCTTGCACCAATGGTGAAACGGAGTTTCAATTCATTTTTGTGACAGATGACTATTCATGGGAAGACAACTCATACAAACTTGAAAAGCAAGGTCAATCTACTGCATTATTTCAACAACCCATAGGTTTTGCTGCAAAAAGCAGAAATGTAAGGTACACAGAAAGGAGTTGCCTTGGACCGGGTACATACACATTGAATGTTGCAGACAAATACAGTGACGGTCTTTGTTGTAGGTATGGAATTGGTTCCTACGAGGTCAGGTTCAATGGTGTGAAGCAGACATTGTATTCTTCACAAACCAGTACTGATACCAACATTCAAATTGGTTTTGGGGAATCCATTGCCCATGTGTTTACAATATCTTCAGCAGTCGCTGAAACTCCTGCAATCACCAACTGTCCTTCTGGGAGTAGTGGAACCCCTGTGAAATTGATTTTGAAATCAGATTCATTCAGCAGCATTGATAACCACTACATCATAAGGAGCAAGAACACTGGTGCAATTGTATTGAGCAGGTCCAAGGGGGGGTACAATTCTCCTGCCGGAACTCTTTTTGAAGACAAGACATGTCTTCCAAGTGGAAACTATCGCCTGATGTTTTATGATGATCCCTATACCCTGGGACTGTCAGATGGGCTATGTTGTGGAGGTGGTCAAGGTTACTTCCAATTCTTCATAGGTGATGTTCTGCAAACAGGGGTTTCACAATCTTGGGCTGGTGCCCCCTCTCCCCTTCCATCTACTCCTTTTGACGCTGTCACCTATGATTTCACTATTATCTAAACTGAATCGGTTGACCCTCACTTTATTGATAGAGTACTAGCTAGTAGATACAATACAGTTTATTTTCATTGTTGCTGCAGGCACATTGGTTACAGTCGTAGATAGTTTTTCTATACTGTCGTAGAAAACATCGTGGTATGGTGTTGTTTTCTGTGGCGGTTCTAGAACTACTGTATTTACAGTTACACTGCAATCGCTATGCAACTGAAGTGATTTTTCAATATACGACGGTATAATATATTTATTATTATATCTGTTCATCTGTTCTAATGTTTTCTCTTTACGACGGTATTTTATAGAATTTGTAATTGCCCCCACGTACGAGTTTATGATGTACTTCGAAGTACCGGTATTTCTGTTCTATGATGTAATCGCGCCAGCCAGCGGCCTTGGTCTTGTTTGTCCGTTTGTGCGGTTTGCGCCACACCGCAAACCTTTGCGGGTGGTGTAAGACTCGACTCCCATTCGACCGAGAACGATAAAAAGTCATGTATCATACGATCGCATCTCTTCATCTCTCAGGCGACGAACACGACGTAAAAATCGAATATTATATATACTTCTACTACGTAGTACAATAACGTTCGCTGGTTTGTTCTTGTGTGTGTGTGTGCAAGACAGGATCCCTTTTTTACATTATGACAATAAAAAATGTATTAACTGTAACAGTAACATGACGAGGTTCAACCAAGCAAGAAAAAGAGTGAAGCGCACATCACACAACACGGGCAAGCATGCACGCATTATGACCATTGTTATTGTTAACTGTACATTATTTGGATTGTTTTCGCCGGAAATAGCAGTTGCGAGACATCTCCTCTCATCATCTTGCTACTGCCTTAAGGCTGGGTAGAGCACTGCCATAGAGGAACGTACTTTTACTTCAATCTAAACGTCACAGAAAGAGAGTCCGCTTCTTCAATCTGTTGAATCGTAATAATATTTTTTCACGAATCGTTTCAACAACTCAATTCAATTTAACACAACATTGGATACTTCCCTTGTACTTTTTTCGCCATCTTGATTGTCGAAAGGCCGTCTTGGTAGAAGAGACGATCGCAGTGATAGTCTTTGTTTTGTCAACAGCCAGCCTGTTCTTCCTCCTTCCCCCCAATTCAAACTACCAGATCTTCAAGAAATCAACATGGCATCCGGTGAATCATCGGCAGCATCCAGTGTCGCTTCGCGAAACAGCAGTAGTGCAGCAGCGTCCTCTTCGACTATCTTGTCACCTTCTCCCAACGATGTTGTTGGGGGCCGTGGCAAAAATACTCGACTCCATCCTGGTAATTTGTTCTACACCCAGTTGCTCAAGAACTGCTATGAGGAATACAAAGAAGCTCCCAAAGGAACCAAGGTCGACATTTGTAAAAAGATAATTTCCATCGTGGCCGAACACGGCGGGCGTTTTTTGGAAAAAGCGTTATCCTCGGCTTCCTCCATTTACATCGAATTAGAAGAAGACCGTGCCATTGCCAAGGTAGCTCAAGGGTTTCGCGACTTGAAAGTTTCTAAGGAGGGGAGTCGAAGTGAAGCAGCCAAAGCTTTGGCGTCCATTAGCGAAACAACGACCGCTGTCAAGTCCAAGGCAGGACTTTCAACAATAGTCGCACGGCCCATTAAAAGATCAAAAACGAGTCTTCCGAAGGCTGCCCACAATGCGACTCTGCCCAACCAACCTCGAAGGCTGAGTTTCACGGAACGCCTCAAATTGTTTCAAAAGGAGCAAGAAAAGTTAATGCAAAGACAACGGGGCGATGGCACAAGCAGTGAAGAGGAAGAAGGCTGTGATGACGTCGATGAAGAGGAGGAAGTCGGTGATGAGCTGGAACAGGAGGATTGTGCAAGCGACAGCAACGACGAAGACCAAAAGCCCTCGAGCCAAACGAGTCATCCATCGAATGGCGATGGAGGGGATGTGTCCGAGACAGAAACCGAGGACAGCTTTCCCATGAATCGGGGAGCAATTAAGGCAAACAAAAATTCCAAGGATGAAAACAGCGATGAAGACGATTTGTAGCGACAAACTGAAACTGTCCTTTCTGATGAGACTGTTCGATAGCAACTCAACGCTCTCTACAAGTAGCAATGTCGTTCCGGAAACTCATTCATGGGATATCAATTATTAAAGGTATCATATACCATAAAGGATCGCGGCTAACAGTAAATACCTTGCAATATTGAACCTTCCTTTATCTATTCCTTAAGTGACGGCTGAAACAATGCTCGGTATACAGCACGTCAAGGGCGTCATGACAACCGTGGGATGTCCTCACAGTCAACTCCCTCGATTGATTGCCCCTTTGATCGCTGTAAAATAGATCGACCCCAAATCTAAAATTTTAAAAGCGTTCTTCCTCCCGATGTGGTTTGCGTGCTGTCTCTTTCACGGGAGGTTTGCAATCAAATCAGTGCTGAAATCCCAAAATCATCATCACGACCGTTCCTCCAGACAACAAGAAAGAAGCATGACACAGCAGTAGGAAAATAGTAAAAAACATCAAAGACTTCACCTACGACATTAAAGGTCGTTCGTTTAAAACTCGCACTATCAGTCCAGCATACTGTGTACATTGTGTATCATCACTCCCTCCGTAGTAGCAAATCGAGAATCGATCATCCAATCTTGACCTAATAAACAACAACACAAAACCCAATCAATAATGGTTGAATGAAAGCTTACTTGTGGCCGTGGCAACTATGGTAGCTACCGGTAGTCTATGATACCGACCACTACTACAGGTAGCTCTCTCACAAATCCCAACGCGAACGACACGTCTTCGCCGTTTTAACTACCTCGTAGTTCAATACCTTCTGGATCACTTCGTTTGATTCTGATAACATACACTTCATCCCAGTAGTAACGAGAGACACTGGTTTTGAGGTAGTTGCGATCAGATCGATTTCTGAAGAGATATCAGTAGAGTAAGGATTTATCTTACGAAGCACAGACGCTTTTAATTTCATCAACGCGCAACCGTACGTACAACGCCACGAGACACCATGTCCAACAACACCGCTCCCGATGCCTTCTCCCCGTCCGCTGACAACGACGATGCGACTGTCATCACTGGCAAGCCCTACTCCCGCCCATCTGCAACCAAAGTCTGGAAAGAAGTGGTAGTAAAGCTTCGTTTCCAAGCCGAAGAGAATCTCCAAACAAGAGACGTCTCTCATTTGGCATTTGGAGTCTTCACCGCCATGAAGAACACATTTGAAACCAGCCTCCGTATCAAAACCAATGCCAACCAAGAGCTCCGTACTCTCCAAGCTCCCAACGAAGAGGAATTTCAAAAACTTTTTAAAGTCACCCATCGCCGCGGCAACAAAGCCAAAAAGATCAGGGCCCAATCGTGGATCATCTTCCGAATTGGCACTGACATGACCCTCACCACCATCCGCAAAGAGCCCACTGTCAGCAGAGCCCTTCAACGTACCTTTGGCAACTTGGTCTATTACCCGTGGACAGAAGACGTTCATGATGTCGTACCCCTCGGGTTTTTCCTCGGACCATTACCGAAATATATGACAACAACACAGTTCGAGGAAGAGGTACTTCAGTAGGTAGCGGCCAAAGCTCATATGGAACCCAAACGCATCCCCAAATACCGTTGCGTCATGGAAACCGTCTCCGCCTATCTCCCAGAAACCGACAACCGAGTCAAATGCCAGGCATTCACCATCCAAGTAGAAAAAGTGAACGCCCAGAAACTCAACAAGATCCTCCAACAGGCATTCACCCCAGCAACGAAACAGCTACTATTTGTTCCATTCGAAGGTCGCCGCAGTCAACCTGCTGACTTTGCCCAAGCGATCTTAAGCCAGGCAGCGCTTGAGGGCAAACATCGAATAGTTGCTATCCACGGGATCCACCCCGACACTATGTTTGAGTTTGAAGGAGTCCTCCAGCAGGCATTCCCGCAAGTGATGAAAGTATATAGCACCCCGACCACCTCATATCTCAATACCGGTGGAGAGCCATTGGGGCGCTATAACCTGCTGTGCCTCACCACCGATTTCCCAGCCCTTTGTGTAGCCCTAAACAGCACCTTGGCCGACACATACCGCAACTTCATACAGCAAACAGGGTCCCCCCCCCCCCCGAAACTCCCAATGCAGAACAAGTGGGAGTGATCTCCCAATACCCCCCACTCAGTAGCTCAGGTTCTAAAACCAGCCAGACAACCCGAGATTCCTTTCTAGCTAGTCAACATAGTGTGATTGCGGAACTGGGTTTCACAATTGACGATATTCCTCCAGAGAAACGGTCTGTTCGACCAAAACGACACCCCCCCATTCCTACCACCATCCATGCCCCCTCTCAGTCCACTCCATCACAGAGCAATGACCCACTCCAAGCTGCACAGACCGGACCACCGCCCAACCCGGAAAACCCTGGTAAACCCTCGTGGGCATCGGTTGCAAAGAAGTTTAATACCACATCTCCCAAAGCAACGGAAACAACCTTCCCAGCATCGCAAGTCCCGATCCCACGATCCCAAGCGGAACTGGAACAACGACAGCAGATTGCACTGCAAGTGAAACAGCTCTTAGCAGAGCAAAAAGACGAGGAAATCAAAAGACGAGACGAAGAAATCCACAGACAAGCCCAACAAATCCACAGCCTAGGACAACAAATCCAACAACTAATAGCTATGGTGCAGGAGATGAAAGCATCACCAAGTCCACCTATACAGGATCACTCACATCCTCCATCCCAGCAAATCCATTCACCGATACGAAAACAACGCCGCACTGAGTCCAACGTCACCCCTCGTCAAGGTGACGACATGTCTGAAATGGACATGTCCTCCGACGGACAGCATCATGAGTCTTAGGGACTCGCAGTTTTCACAGCCACCAGACAGCACCCCGATCCAACCAGACGCCAGCCCCGACTCTTTCCTTGGAGACCTACTTGTCACCCCCAAACCTCCAGAACACACCCGCTTGTACTTTGTCAATGCCAATGGCCTACACCACGGTGCCCTCGGAGGTGAATTTGCAGAAGCATGCGAGACCGTGTCCGAAGAGCACATCGATATCATGGGCATCGCAGAAACTCATCTAGACACCAAGTATCCTAATCTAGTCCAAACCTGTGCCAAGGCTGCAAGAAGGACATTCGCTCACTCCCGCATATGTATGGCAAGCAGCCGACGTACCTACAACGCTTCCTACAAACCAGGAGGCACAGCCATGATCTCAAATGGCCCAGTGACTGGACGCATTACCCAGACACACAGCGACTCAATGGGCCGCTGGTGCTCCACTTCCTACCGAGGAGCGAGTGGACACCACCTAACTGTAGTCATAGCATATCAGGTCTGCAAAACCCAACCGACAAAGGACATGTCCGCCACCCTATCCCAGCAACCCATCAGAAAAACCGCAGCCGTCACCCAACAATACTCCATGATGGTTGAACAAAACCCTCACACAACTCTGCACCCACGCGACCAGTTCCGCATTGATATGCTGGACTTCCTTCGCGATCTCCAAAAACAGAACCACGAGATTATTCTAATGGGCGATTTCAATGAACCACTCGGCAGCGAAGCGAGAGGTATGCTCCACATTGCAAACTCTTGTGCCCTCGTGGACCTACTTGCACTCAAAATCGGTACATGTAGCTTCAACACCTACATTGGCGGGTCAGATCGAATAGATTACGTTTTAGTTTCACCAAGAGTAGCCACTGCGTGCAAAGCAGCCGGATATGAACCTGTGAAGTACCGATTCAAGGGCGACCACCGCGGCTTTTTCCTAGATTTTGATACAACCCAGCTCTTCCGAAACGCTACAATCCCACTTCCCCCACCTGCAGCACGCATGATCCAGTCCAAACACAGACCTAGCTGCGAGACCTATATTAGACTCAAACACAAATACTTGACCGACCACCGATGGTTCGACCGTCTCGCAGAAGTTACCGAGACACCAACCTTCAACGGCCCCACGATTGAAGGTCTTGACCGGGACTGGACACGCGCCTCCATTCACGCTGAAAAGCACTGCAGACGACCTCCCAACCCACCGTATTGTCAGGAACTTGCGTCAAAGCGCACCAGAAAAAATGCCCTCAACATCATCATCAGTGCCGCCCGATGGAACATCCCAATGCGGGCGGCCAGAGAGAAAGCGGTCCTGAAATGCACAGAAACCCTCCCAGATTCCCTCGAAGAGTGTCAAGCGGAATACAAGCAACTGCGCAAAGACATCCAACAAATAGAAGCTCAAGCAGTCTCCATTCGGAGATCCGAGCAAGAAGCACAGCTACAGGCTCGACTTGCAGACGGAGAAAAAGCAGGCGCCATAGCCCTTAGGAATATCATGATCGCAGAAGAAACGAAAGAAATGTGGAGACAACTCCGATCCCTCAATCCAGTCGGAGACCAAGGAATCACCACCATAGAAGTGCCTACAGATGGAAACTTTGAAACGAACCATTGCAAAGAATGCACCGATTGGACGACCATCGATGAGCCAAAGAACATTGAAGCAGCTCTCCTCAAAAGAAATCGCATCCACTTTGGACAAGCCCAAGGTACTCCACCCACCATTTCTCCTCTTCGGGAAAAAATCAACTGGTCAGCTTCCACTTACGAATCAGAACTCATCCTAGAAGGAGACCACATTGACTCTGCCGTGCTCAGTGCAGCGGAACAGCTAATGCTCACCCACTTTCGACGCACCACCAACCTGGATACTGTTACAGCACAGATCACTGAAGCCGAATGGGAAGGAAAAATGAAAATTTGGAATGAAAACACTTCAACCAGTCCAAGTGGCATGCACCTTGGCCATCACAAAGCCATCATCAAGCCTTTCCCTGTTCCAGAGAACTACGATTACGAAGACCCAGATAAACCTCCTCTATGCGAAGATCTACGAAACGACCTGGTCCAGGGGCAATTACAGCTAGTCAACTATGCCATCAAGCACTCATACTGCTATAACAGATGGTCCAAAGTCGCCACATTCATGATTCAAAAAGAGCCCGGGAACACCAAAGTACACCGCCTCAGAGTCATACACCTCTATGAAGCCGATTTTAATCTCCTCCTGGGAGTGAAATGGCGGCAACTGACACACCACTGCATCGACACCAACCTCCTAAACCCATGGCAGTTTGGAGGCCTTCCAGGCAGAGATGCTACAACCCCCGTCTTCCTCGAAGAACTCCAATGGGAGATCTCGCGGGCAAGCCGTCGTTCTCTCTTGCGCATGGACTTCGATGCCACTAGCTGCTACGACCGGATTATCCCGAACATTGCCAATTTGGCCGGAAGGAGTTTCGGCCAACACCGTGCCCTTTGCTTCCTCCACGCTAAGTTCCTTGAAGACGCCCAATACATTCTCAAGACCAAGCTAGGGCTCTCCGAGGAAGCCTACTCTCATTGTGAACTCCACCCAATTTTTGGAACTGGCCAGGGAAGCGCCAACAGTCCAGTCATCTGGGTGCTCATCTCCAGCCGACTATTTGATGCCCACACCACCAAAGCCAATGGCGCGACATTCCTATCCCCGGATGGATCAATTCGGACCCAAATTTACATGGTAGGCTTTGTCGATGACTCGGCAAACTGTATCAACGACTTCACAAATTCATTCCAGGAAGTTGAAACTCTCCTTCATAAAGCCCAGCAAGACGCCCAATTATGGAATGACCTCCTGGACAGCTCGGGAGGGGCTCTGGAAGTCCGCAAATGTATGTTCCACCTAGCCCACTACCAGTTCACCCCAAGAGGCGCACCAGTCCTCCAGTCCTTCGCCCCGGACCAACTCAGTGTCCAAGTGCACGAGCCCGGACCACACGGCACCACAGTTCCTATCAAATACCTCCAGCCTACCACATCTCGGAAAACTTTGGGATGCTACAAATCCCCAGCAGGAGGCTACAAACGGAGCCTGCAGGCAATCACAGAGAATGCGATCGCGAAAGCTACATTGGTGGCAAAGAGTGCACTGGATCCCAAATGCGCCATGAGGTACTACACCAGTGTATTCCTCCCAAGTGTGACTTACCCCCTTCCCACATGCTCCATCCCTGAGAAACAACTCAGGAAACTGCACAACCAAACTGCCGGACTATTCCTCAACAGACTGGGTTATTCACGGAAGACCCCCAGAGCAGTAGTATTTGGTCCACCCTCCCTTGGAGGGGCGAACTTCCGCCCCCTATACGACGAGCAAGGCTCCCGCCAAGTGGAACTTATCCTCAAGCACCTTAGAACCCCTTCAGGCACTAATGATCATCTGCGTATCGCTCTAGCATGGACTCAGAGATTAAGTGGGACATCCTACTCGGTCTTGGAAAACCCTGCCGATGCCCTTCCACACTTAGAAACAGTATTCTTCCCCTCTGTCAGGGCATACCTGACAGCCACAAATTCAAAGTTCGAGCTTCAAGAGAAGTACTGCACTCCCAAACAACGAGTCAACGACTCCCACATTATGGATATTGTCCTCTCTAGCCACATCTTCACCCCCGCCCAAATACGACAAATCAATTATTGCCGACTTTACCTCCAGGTCCATACTATAGCAGACCTAGGAACAGCAGGAGGGACTCACATGGACCGAGCTTTCATCCATGGCGAAACAACAGTCACATCCAGCACAAGCGCCGAACTTGAAATCACACAACACCGCCCGGACAGTGCACATCCCTGGAACCAATGGAAACGCGCATGCAACTTATGGTGTGACACACAAACGGGCTCTCTTCACAGCACCTTGGGAAAATGGCTGCACCCTCACGAGAAATTGCGCAGAGTATGGCCATACTACTACGATCCAACCAAGAAACGACTATTTGTCCGTACATCAGCGGGTTTTAGCCAGCACAGGTACAACCGTCACCGTAAACGATTCAGGCCCACTGTCCAAAGGGTAATAACTACTCTGCCCCCGTTATGCTACCCAGTCGAGTGCTTCGAAGGCCACTATGGGTTTTATGTCCCAAGGGGCCAGCATAATGTTCTAGAGGAATCGAGACCTCCAACTCCCACATGCTTCCAAGACTTCCTGGACTCACAACCGGACTGGAGCCGAGACATGCTTGGCAACCTAGAATCCAAGCTCTCCTATGAAGAGATTGCATCGAAGCTCCGCGAGAGCCAGCACCACCCTTCATCGGCGTGCGACGGCTCTGTAGCCAACGAACAAGGCACCTTCGGATGGTCCATGAACCTGAAGAATGGTACCACCATCATAGAGGGAAGTGGCCCCGCCTACGGATCGCCAATGGACTCCTACCGTGCTGAAGCATATGGGAAATGCTCCATTCTTCAGTTTCTGTTCCTGCTCAGAGAATACTACGACTTGGCCCTAGCCCCAATGCAAGTATACTGTGACAACGAAGCCTTGGTTAAAAATGTTAATAAAGCCCGTGAACAATCTCGCCCGCAGTTTCCCAACGACGCCCTTAAAGCCAGTTGGGATGTTCTGCAAGCGGTCGTTCGACTTGCCAAACTCCTCCCGCAGATAACATTCCACCACATCAAGGGCCATCAAGACACACAGGTAGCCCTAGACAAATTAAGTCGGCCTGCGAAACTCAATGTCCAGGCTGACAAACTGGCTGGAAGCTACCAACGTTTATCCTCGCACAAGAACATCCAGGCTCCAATGATCGAAGGCACCAAATGTCACCTCATCTCCGATGGACAAACAGTTGCCTCCAAACACCGCAAGCACATCAGAGACCATCGTCGCACCAAAGAACTGAAGACATACATCAAGCAGAAGACTGGAATGTCGGAAGCAGCATTTGCAGACATAGATTGGCAGAGCCACGAACGCTCCGTTAAAACGTTCAAAGATGGTGCACACATATTCCTAGTCAAGTTTCTGCATGGCTGGCTCCCTGTGGGGAAGTTAGTATCCAGATACAACCCGGTCAAGTACCCCAGTGCTTGTCCATCCTGCGATGAGCCCGTTGAAGACTCAAAACACTTCCTCACATGTCCCAACCCAGAGCGTCGCAAATGGCATGCGGCCCTTAAGACATCCCTTCGGCACAGATGTGAATCAGTGGATACCGATCCAGCCCTTCTTGACCTCCTTCTGTGGGGCCTGAACCATTGGCTCCAAGGCACACCAATCCCAGCCCACCGCGTACCCGAACGGATCGCCCATCTACTCCACAGTCAAACCACAATAGGGTGGGACAACTTCCTCCTCGGCCGGTGGTCCAGGCACTGGACTACTCTCCAGTTGCAGTACTTGCAACGGAATCACATTGAAGTGAAGAAGAAAAACCATGGTCTCTCGTGGTCTAGCAACATCATCCGTCTCATGTGGGATCACTGCTACAAAGAATGGAAAACACGAAACAGCGCTAGACATGGTAAAGATGCCGAGGACAAGGCTCAGCGACGACTAGAAACAGCTCACCGGAGCATTCGGAACCTATACGACCTCAAGCCCAGGTGCTCCATCCAAGCCCAGCGACATTATTTCTACCCCACAGTAGAGGACCACTTTCGCAGAGATACCGACGCACGCAGCCTTGAAAACTGGCTGGAAACATACCAACCTATGATCATGCAAAACATCAGACACCGACGGGATAATTCAGATCGCCGCCTCCGACAAATTGACGATGTTTTTCATCTCATAAGGACTGTACCTCCAAGTAACCCGGCACCAACGGTGGCACCGAGACAACGTACGCCCACACTGACAACCCGTCCCATCACCACATATTTCCGCCCCCACAGAATCACATCCCCCACTCCGACTCTGGAGACACCAACCACCACAGCAAGAACATCCTCCACATCAAACAACCCGACCACCACAGCACCCCAACCACCATAATACCTACCGACAAACAAACAAACAAACAAACAAACAAACAAACGCACAAATATGCTTTTTCCCATCTCACATCAATTCCTCTCCACCCAGATGAACTTTTCCTCCTCACGTAGGAGGTTTTACTACCATTACTACATCCCTGGAGTGATCTCCGGTCATTCCCTGCATTGCCTCGCCCTTAGGGGCCCGGCTGGTGAGTCAACTTCTTAGATACGGACCTGCTGGTAGCTAGTAGTTGGCATAGCCATAAAATATTTTTATTATTACTACAGGTAGCTCTCCAGAGAGTACGGTAGGTAGATTCTACTCGGAGTACTACGGTAGTTCCTACTCCACTAGCTGCTACTAGTTAGCTAGCTAGTACCGTAGACTACTTTTACAGTTAATACTTTACGAGTACCGTTATAGTATATAATGATTAACTGTAACTCCGTCGAACTCTTTGGATTACGATTAACAGTATGTACTTACAGTTAGTCTACGTAGTGATTGGTCGGCTGTCATGCTGGTCATCATCATCTTGTTCACTTCGTCACCCAACCCGAATTCGCCGTTTTTCGTCTTTTTTTTCGTCTTCTCCCAAAGTTTGACAACCTCGTGCTGTAATATCACAGCAGCAGCAGCAGCAGCAACAACAACAACAACAATAGCCGCACCGGGAAAGCAGAAAAATCAGGCCTCTTCTTCTAGCAAGTAGAGTGATGGGGAAGGAGCTGCAGCAATAGACTAGAATAGATGTTTTCACGATTGCTAGTTGACTTCTCCAATTTTGAATTCGCTTGATTGATTGCATCACAATCTGTCAATATCATGTCAATGAATCAACTCATCACAAAACTTAGTAAACCATCCCAGGTAGCGTCTACTTTGGATTGGAAGAGACTCAATGGGTCTACCGCATTGGCCCTCAACTTTCATAGCAATCGTGTTGGGATTGCTGTAGCGTCCCACCCTTCCACTGGGCAGCCCGTGCTGGAGCTGGAGCCCCTTTCCTTTTCCAAATATCAAGCTGCTATTGATGCGGACTGCCTGGAACGATTCTCCAACATTATTGACGAATACAAAGTATGCGCTGTGGTCGTTTCGTGGCCTCTCCAACGCGACACTGGCCGCATGGGAGCGGCGTGTGGTCGAGTCATTTATGCGTTGGAACAACTGTGGCAACAAGCCAACGACGATCGACACAATGTCTTGTCAAGACCCTTTTGCTTGTGGGACTCCGATCATGTGGTACCGAAACAAAGACAAGATCCATCTAAACGAGTGGATGCTTTTGGACGCTGTGCTTCGTACGGAAGTAAGGAAGAAGCCACCAAACCAGGGGACGAAGAGGCTGGTGAGAACGAAACACTCTCTCACGGACGGCGGAAAGAATACTTTGCCAGTAAGGAACGGTATCATGAAGATGAAATGACGGTGGTGTGCGGAGTATGGAACGACTTTTGCAAGGAACACTGGCCCGAACTATTTAACACGTCCTTTTCCGAACCTGATGAAAGACAAGTCAAGAAATCTTCGAACAAACCTGTGGAAGAATCTGGTCCGGAAAAATGCGAGAAAGAGACAAATGACGTGACGGTGACGAAATCTTACGGTACGTGAGCACCTTGATGAGATCCGACAGTGTTGATGGCGGTGCCGTGGGGGAAAAGGTCGTGGAGGCAACCTCATGTCAGGGTTCGCATTGCTCTCATCTTGTACGGATAATCCCAAACATCTCCGTTTTCTATCCAGATTTACCGAAAAGGAGTTCTGTTCAGAGGAATAGTTTGATCCAGATCCGTTAGCACCTTGATAATTGAAGGAATAAGCCTTTGTCTGAACTTAATCACAATGGGGACAAAGGATGAATGATTCGTCCGTCGCATTTTAGAGAGGGTTCAATCAAAGCATTGTTCCATAGCTGCCCACTACTTCCCAATAGTCCCTCATTTAGTAAGCTAGACCGTTGATTTTTCATTTACGAAAGCAACTTGTCTTATCATCTACGTTCTACGAAGTATAAAAATATAGAAGTACTTCTTGAGGGTTGCAGATACCTTTCCATGATTGAAATTGTCCGTGAATGAACAATTTGAAGGGTTTGCCTCTTTGACTTTTTTGTTCGAAAATTCGACAACCATCCCTCTCTCGACTACTATCATAAAAAGAGGCGTAGCATCGACATGAGACTCAGCTATTATCTCTTCTACCAATCTTTGCAATATATACCATCAAATTCATAATGATCACAGAAAGGTAAAAGTCAGAAGAAAAATCATCAACATTCAATATGGGGCAGTTGCAATCGAGGAAAGAAGCAGCAAGTGATGATGATGATAGCACCTCCCGAAGCTACGAATATCAACCCGAAGACTGGCCATGGGTTTGGGCCATCCGGGATCCCGATGTTTTGGGTTGGCGTACGGGACTCTCCAAAGAAGAAATTTTCGAGCGCCAAAATCTCCAACACAACTTACCGGTGCATATTTACGGCAAGGTCTATCTGGGCAGCGCCTACAGTGTCCAAGATTTGTCAAAGCTCAAGAAATTGGGTATCCGCCGAGTCTTGAATATGGCCGGGCCCATGGCTCTGAAAAAGTCGACTATTCTGGCTTACAAAAAGGAGGGTTTTGACTATAAGCGAATCAACGCTCTTGATGAAGACTTTTATCCCTTGCTAGCGAATGATTGGAAAGAAGCTCATGATTACATCCATGATCCAGACCAAGATGGAAATGTCGTCGTTCATTGTGTCGCTGGCTTGAATCGATCAGCGTTAGTTGTGGCGGTGGACTACATGTTGACAAATCAAAAGCCTGTTTTGGAAACTGTGCGACACATCCGCTGGCAACGTGGTGATGACGCTCTCCAGAATGAATACTTCCAGGAGCAATTGGTGGCCATGGCTCGCCAATCGGACTTGTTGGGGAAGGTGCCGGGAACACAGGGATCTATCCTAGAAAATGCTGAAGTCAAGCCAGAAAATTCGTTTCCACCTCGGTCGCGAAGAATGATTTGAAGGGTTTGAGTTGGGAATGTAAATAATAATAGTAGCATGAAACAGGCACAACTTTAAGCTTATTTTTAGGTTGGTTAAACCACGATCTTCCATCTAGAGACTTCGTGAGACCAAACCGCATAAACAATTGTTTCTTTTTTTAAATGGTCCTAGGACGCATTGATGCAGGCTACCCTCGCTCTTCTGTGAGAGTATTTTTGGTCGATGCATCTCTATCATGATGAAGCAATCACAAACATCAGCCAAATGTTGTCACAAACGACTTGCAATCATTTTTAACAAGCCAGTAAAAGAATGCAAAGTACATCTGACTCATTCAATCTCAACCTTAGTCCAACCGCCTCTTGGTATTGTCTCTCAGCTAATACCGAGTAAATTTTTTTGTTGGAGGATGTTTATCGTTTATCCATCATGGTCCCGACACATAAGAATGACAATAAGACGATTGCGGCTTCCGAGACGTCAGGAAGCGCATGTGCAGGAACGCAGGAACTGGAGAAGCAATCTCGGATTTATGACATGCGACTTTCAACAGCCCCCCAATGACGTGGAAATTGGTTCGATTCTGTGTTTTATTTTGGATTTTGCATGTTGTCCGACATGGCGTTGCTGCATTCGCAAGTCGTACATAGTCGGATTCTGCCGTCGTCAAACATAAAACTTAAGTTGGGATGTCTCAGTTCTTCCGCTGTGCCGATTTACACTTTTGGCCTTGACATTGTTGACTGCTACGTTGGGCAAAACTTTTCTTGATGGTCCTGCACGAGATTATTTCGCTCTTGTCGCTGTATTTCTTCAATATTTTCGGCACATTGTGGCACTGACAAGATGGCAAACCCCACCATTTTGTATCCTTGTAGTTGAATCCATTGATCCATCATCGCTGCATTCTTCTTGGCGATATCTTGGGCTATTTGTTTGTCGACTTTGCCACTGTGTTGATGACATCGTTCTTCCGTCGCCGATACCACGTCGGAAGGAACAATGACACCGAATTCAGTCCACATGGCATGAGCCAAAATGGATGGAAAGTTTCTGGCTACCGTCAGGGCATCGTTTCGAGACTGTCGATAATGATGATACAATCCAAACGTGTGTCCAACCCAAGATCCCATCAAGAAAGGAATCAGTGGTCCCGTGGGAAGAAAAGCGGCACCCATCATCCCAAAGCTGAGTCCAAGTGAAAGTGATGACAGCAGAGAAGATGCCACCGCTCCACCAATGAAACGAGCTCGAGCCGGGACGATGCCAATCAGTGTCAACAGACCATCCAGTGCGCCGATCTTTTCTTCGGGAGAGGAGGAAGATGACGGCATGCAAAAGTGAGACTCTAGAGTAGCTCTAGCTAGAGAGGTATTATTACAAACTGTATTGACACGTACTAAGTACTGAACTACTCCGGAGTATGTGATTGGTGATTGTAAAACAAGTTGAAGTTTCTGCCAGAGACAAAAAGAATAAAGAGGTTTGAAAATCATCCAATCAACAAGGGACGAGAAAACGTGATGATCCAACTTCACAACCGTTGGAACTAACTGTAATTTTTTCGTCACATGATACGTCGTACTCCAGTACCGGTACTCCTACTACGGTAGGTACATAGAGTCACACTACGTACGTTTCTTCTTGGAGATATTTTGAGTCCTTCGATTAACTGTAAACTACATACTGAGTACTGCGGTACTCCCTACTCCCTACTACGGTACTCCGGACTACGGACTCCGGAGGGTACCTAACAGTAGTATCAAACGTACAGCTCCATACGTTGTAATGAGAATTACATTAAATTATAATATTTCATTGTTTTTACAGTAGTACATTAATGTTCGACGTATTATGTACGTAGTAATACGGTAATACATTCTCCCTCTGTCACATCAACTGTAAAATTGCCACGACAAATCAATACTCCAGAAATGTTTTATTGTGCCAGTTTTATCTCGACTCTTTTGACTAAAAGAAAGGAGTACGGGCAGATGTCAATGACGAACTCCTACGGAGTACATTTTTTGTCTCACCTTGAATGGCCCAAGTGACGTCGATGTAGGTCGAACGTTTGTCGCTCGAGAGAATTCGTGGAACACATGACGAACACCAAGGGTTGGGAGATAACAAAATAATGCGAAGTAATAACCCTGTTTTTCCGCCTTCTTTTTATTATTACCATTCCTGCTTCCGTTAGGATCGTGAGAGTTTTGAATCTGTATCCACTCGTAAAAAATCCATCCGTACTGACGGGAATGCGCAGTTTGAGAACTCCAAGCTGTTTCTTTTGGTCGAGCGATAAAATCGCCCGTGCGAGCGCACGGTGTGGAAACAAGCTACGGTAATACAACGAATTTTCACGCAAGCGGTATCCGCTATCACTCCACCTGCTCACAACTTTCGAGGCGTTCTCGGCCGATCTTTATCATGAATCTTACCATCTATCAAGACTAAAGAGAAAAACACGAATTTGTTTGTTTTATTGTACATATTCTCATCTGCATTAGGTACAACAATATTACCACCATGGAAGTTAGTAATCCTGAAAGTGCCGCTAGTCCGCAAAGTGTCGTATCCGATATCGACCGTTCTACTGACGGGTCATCTGGGTCGTCTGTATCGGACACGAGCTCGGAATCGGAACACCAGGAACAACAACCAGGCAACCCGGCCGTGCTTTTCCCATGGAAGTTGCATGAAATGCTTTTGAATGCTATTACTGAACACAAAGAGAGCATCGTAAGCTGGTTGCCCGAAGGCAAAGCCTTCAAGGTCCATAATGTCCCCGAATTTGTTCGTGATATCTTACCTATGTACTTCAAGCAGACTAAGTACAAGTCCTTTCAGCGACAGTTAAACTTGTGGAACTTTGAGAGATTGACAAGTGGTCCACATAAGGGGGCCTACTTTCATCCACAATTTGTCAAGGATCGTCCCGACTGGTGCAAACTCTTGACGAGACAACGCGCCAAAAAGGTTTCGAGAGACGGTGGGAATTCTCCGTCTTCTTCGTTGGCACCCGCTCCTCCATCCACGGCTGCTGCACAGTCTGCCGTCAAGACTTCCAGAGCGGCGGCTACATCACGACCCACGATGCGGCGTCCTGTTGTCGTTCCACTACAAGGAAGTGCAGACGGAGCTTCGGCAATAATGCCTCGGCAAGTATCCGAATCTTCGCTGGAATCGTTTGGAGAGCTTTTGCGGGAGTTCGATACGGCTGCCACCAGCATCGATACTACGTTGGACTTGGCAGAGTTTGAAGGCTTCACCTTTCACTTGCTGGAGCAAGAACGATACGAGGAGCTCAATCTCGAATTCAAGTTCCAAGAGAGCAGCAACAACTTACATGCGCAACATCATACATCGATGCTACCTGAAGAAGAGCCTTCAAATGTGCAGATACTTTTGCAGGAGTTGGAACAAGGGACTTTTGGAACACCCAAAACCTGCTTTGATATTTTAGGGCCAGGGGAGAATTGCTTACCCGTTCACTCTGCTTAGGACGGAACAGTTTTCCTCCTGTTTTTGATTGTACACTACCATTAATTTCTACACCCATGACACTATTATTACTATCGACAGCACACTTTCCCGCTTAAAATACCACGCCCTGAAAGAAACCAAACAATCCAACGATTCCAACTTCACACAATATTCTCATGGGAAAAAAAGAAGAAAAATCGATCAAAAGACTCGTATTGTTATTTCAAAGCCTTCATTTTGGCACTACAAAACATGAAACTATCTCGTCTCACATCTCAAGCTGTGTTTTACTTGATCATCACATCCTAACTACCTAATAAAGAGCAGCTAGGATGGTCTTTGTTCTACTATCACGACTTTTTTAGTACAGGTAGTTGACAACAACGAAGATTCAGATTCGCATCCCACTCATTAATACACGAGAACGTAATCGATTTTTTCATGAACATCCTTTTTTCCTCCTCTCTCGTCATCGATTGGTTGTATCAAATCGAGGTGTGAACTGGAATCCTTTTTTATACCAATCAGGATGTCTTTCGCCATCTGCTCCTTGAAGTTGAGCCAGTTGGCGAGCGCGTCATTGATACCATTGGGGATAGATTATTAAAACGGATTTTGGACAGGCGGACTGAATTCAGTCCCCTGGACGGAATTCATTCCCATCATGTGACGAAGTTATCTCCCTCTAATGTTAGCCAAACGGACCGTTTAGCTGTCAAAACAGTTATTTTACATCAAGTACTTGCATAGATTTAATAGGTCGCGGTTTAAATTGTCGTTGAGGCAAGAAAATTGGCTCCTGAAGTGCAGACGTATGATGGTCGGGCGAAAATCTCTTGGCAAAAATGTTGAGAAATTTCATGTCAAAATCAACCATGAGGATTGGTTCCGGCGCTATCTGCACTGTGAAGCTCATCAGGATTCATCCATCCAAGCACATACGCAACAAATATCCTAACCACACAAGAAAGGATGAGCTTGTTGGTGTCCGGATCCTTAGACAGGAAGAAAAATTAGTTCACCAAAAACAGCAGTTGTCCGTTGTTGTTGTTCATGATGACTTTAAGCATGATGGAGGGCAACACATTGAACTCTACTGCGTGAAGAGATGGCCCGTGTTACAGCCGAAGCAGATGCCAATCTCTTCTTTGATGATGCCGCCCTGCAATCTCGCCAACTGGATCGGAGCCTGATGACACCAACCCACATCCAATGATTGCTCGGATGGCAACAACATTTGGACCTCTTTCAGAATCGGACATTGCCGAAGCTCGGACTCTTATAGATGATGTCTATGATGACAACCGCCCTGATCCCGAGAACATCCTGACCAGGAATGAGTCAAAAATGCGGCCTGGGGGCACAGTGGCTCAAGTAACCGAAGAAAGGTTGGTCCAACAGATTGCAAACCCCGTCTTGAATTTGGAAACAATGAATCCATGCCGACGGTCCTCAAGATCTTTGTGAGCTTCTCCTCAACCAATACACATGTCCGGGGTTATGCTTGTCCCAAGATAGCCTTGTCCCTTTGGAAACGAGTACCATACAATTTCCTGTGGCATTTCCGGCATTGTTTTTGGGATCGAGCTCGTGGAGGGCAAAGATCAACTCCGACAGATAAGGAACAAGTCAGACAAATTTGGTAAGACAGACGGCCTCTTCCTCCGGCTAACAAGATCCTTGTGGGGTAGTGCCAGAATCCTTGTTGTTGACAGTGGGTTCTATGTCTTGAAAGGCCTCGTTGAGTTAGCCAAGAAAGGAGTCTACGGTTCTGCTCTAATAAAAAAGGAAATATTGGCCAAAATATATTAGAGGAGATGAGATCAAGGGCCATTTCAAAGACATGCCGGTAGGCTCAGTTGATTCTATTGGAGGTAAGCTAGATGGGGTTGACTTTGATGTGTTTTGTATGAAGGATCCGAACTATGTCATGATGACGACGTCAACAAACATGCGGATGGGTGAACACAAGAACCGAGATGGCGTTGAAGCCTTCCAATATCCGGAGGTTGTCCAAAACCATTACCAATACCGGCACCACATTGATGATCACAACAGCGAAAGACACCGGCCAATTATTCTTGAAGTCACATGGGCAACGAAGCCTTTGGGAGACCTGATTCTTTGCGTATCTCCCTGCCTCCACCGAGGTAAATTGCAATCTTGCATCATCCTTTTTCATTGGTGATCCTCCACTTCCAAGTCTATCCTTCCGGAAGGAGCTAGCAAGAGAGCTACTTTACAATCCGTACTTTAATAGGAATGTTGCCACTAATGAAAGACCAAAGAGGAAGAGGACTTGTTGCGAGCATACACTCATGAAATAGCCAGCATATACCAAAAAGCAAGACTCGAAAATCATCCCATCGTCATCCAACTATCCGCAGAGAATGTGCAAAGGAAACCATAGGAAGGTCCGGACTTACTGCAGCTGCAGTCATGGGATGGTCATGTGTGAAAAGTGCTATGCTCAGCACAAGCTGGAGATCGATGATCAGTGAGCGCCATCGTCGGAAAGATTGGAATTGATTCAGTCCATGAATTTTTCGAATTTTTCGGTCTTGTAAAATGCGTAAGTAGCACGTGGACGTTCGCCTCAATAGGCGATCAGGATGCACCACAGGTATCTCTACTTAATTTCGCGTCTTTTTTACATTTGGCTTTATGTGTGAAACTTGTTTCCGGTGATGCTAGTGACATTTAACATTAGACTGAATTCACTCCAAATTGCAGGAAAATACCCGAAAATGATCCCCAATCGGAGAAACAAAGATCCAACACAACCCGGATACATACTATGTACGTATTAACGGTACGATATATATATAAAATATGTATTATACGAAGTAATGGGTATTAATAATAATAATAAGAATAATATTATTAGTTTTTGAATGTGTATTATTATTATAGTTGTTGAGACCAAGCCATGGTACGTAGTAGCAGCAAACAAGCTCACAGCATTCCATTCACAGCAACTGAGGTAGAGAAAATGGTGGCTGCATTGCATCAATGAACTCACAGATCCCAACAAGCAAGGTCGAGATGCTGTTGGATTAGGATGTCTAGCAATTTTGAAGATTTTTTACTGAACGACGTAGTGGTAGGCACTGGTTGAGCAAAGAATGTAAAGCAAACGGATTCTTTCCAATGGAAAGAGAAGGCGTTAGATATATAATATATTAGGATCGAAAAAAATCTCGACACCTTCCTTTCTGAATGTAGGCCCCCCCCCCCTCCCCCACGAGTCCAACCATTGGGGCATGCATCGAAAATGTCGCAGTCGAGAAGAAGGCACTTGACACATTTCTAATTCGGGCTATGGTACACCCGGTTCATCGCTAAAAACCATGTTTCAGCCTACTTTCGACCGCTACGTCGCAGGACAGTTAGATAGCCCTTGTAGTCTGACAAAACGAACTGAGAATATTTTGTCCTAACGGAAAATGGACGCTCTCCTACCTTTACCTACCGTTCGGACTCTTTCAAGGCCGGCAAGAGCGGGGAATACTCCGGTATGTTATCCTCGTAATTGATTGCGTCCTTTTCCCTTCAAAGAAGATCGTCGTAGAATCATGTCGCTTCAAAATCTTTCTGAAGCAGACTACGGTAGATAGTTTTATACAAAGAAATATTGTCCGGTTCATTACTTTCGTGGAAGTTAGAAAGCACACAAGAAGATGGTGGCCTTGTGATTCTAGAGTTTTGAGGGACGTTTCTTGACCACGCTATGCCCCTCAAAATCCAGAATTTTCTATGAATCACATGTCTCTAGTACAGAAGGAAAGAAAAGAGTGTGCTGGAAAGATTAATTTGCCTTCGCTACTCGCTATGTCCTTAAAGCTACAAGAGATTCCTCCAAAACACGATACACCTTGTTCAACATCTAGGACTGCAACTTTCTGTGGACCTCCCTGGTTTCTGGTACAGTACAACTCTCCTCTCCTCACTTCCGTTTCGTTCGTTTTCTTGCCGGCGGCAAGGAAGAGTCATCACCTCCTCCAACAGTCTTTACGTTTGGATATCCCTCATCCTCTTGGTCACCATGCGTCGTTTCTTCCTCGTGTGTAGCAAGTGCCCTCTCTTTCCATTGATCCCGTTCCGAGTCTGGTAGTTCCCTCCATCGCTTAGCGACAATGCTGACAATTTGTGTATTGGTCGCACCAATGTTTTCAGTCTTGATCAGAGGATGTGTTTCATGCACGAACAAGGTATAACCTGTATGTTTGCGCTTTTCTCTGTCCGGATTGTGCTTACGTTTACGTGGCTTTGGTTTTCGGCCACGTTTTTTGCCCTTGTATTTCGGGTTGCCGTATTCGTCAAGTGGGGCCATTTCGTTGGAATTCGGTCCATGATGCTTGTACTTGTTATAGCGGTTGAAGTCGAGGCCAAACTGTTCTGCCAGTGCCTTTCCTTCATTCCTCAATCTTTCGGCTCGCTCTTCCGCTACATTCGCTTCAGTGCAAAGAAATGATATCATTGCCTCGACGGCAGCAGTACGGGAACTGGCGATGTTGTTATCTGATGCATCTTCAGAATGGTCATCATCAGCATTGTTCATGTGACCTTCTGAAGCAGCTACGGCTGCCTCAGATGCTGCGAAAGACGTCGCATAATCCATGTTTCTACTTGGCCAGGGTGAATGAAGCTACGGAGGGGCCAACGTGGTGATGAGTTGTGAGATTGTGTTGAAGACGAGCAAGAATGACCCACAAACACAGAGAGCATTCTCGTAGTCATTTTTAAACCATGAAAATACTTGAAATAGGCACATTGCTCGTGGTACATTTTATTCAAAAACTAAAATAAAAAATATACGTCGGATTATATAAAATATATAAGAATATTTCAAATCATTTTTCTTTTGATTTTACTTACGCGCTGCACTAATAATATTCAAGATAGTATGAATTATCCCATACCCGATTTGGCTGGGACAACAAAATGCAACGAGACAATTCGGAACAGGAGGGTCTCCCAGACAATCTACCATTAAGTAAAATGCATTTATTGGCACCGATAAACGAAATTTATTCTACCATGTGGTGGCGCCTCTTAATAAAATCATTTAACGATATCATCCAGACAATTTTAAAGCGAACAGTTCATTTAGGTGCGATGACGCTTTGCTACAACATGCATCATTGCGTACTTCGTATCGTACGAGTAACACAACTGCTATGTATGTACCTCTCGCTGTGGAGAAGTTTAAAAAATATTTTATCTGATTTTCTCACACTTTCACACTTGCCAGTTAACTGTCACCACATTCACAAATGTCAAGCAGTGTCAGTAACTACCGTCGTTCTCATCATTCATTTACACTCCTTTCAAGCCATTGACGATGTCATTTTCAACTCCTGCCTTCCTGTCAACATGCCATCAAGCACCAACATGTCTCCAAACAACTCATCTAACAATCAAGGCATCATCGATCCAAGCACTTTGCAGACGTTTGGAGAGGTTGCCCGATTTCGACAAGCAGAGATCGTCAATCAGCTCTACAATGAAAATATGAGAGCGAATACCGCAAGATCTTACGAACCAAGGGTGGAGGAATTCAAGGCTTATTGCGACGTCGTATTTTCTGGTCTAGGTCCTGAACGCAGGTATACTGTCACACATGAAAAGATATACCCATTCATGTTCTACCAGTGTTTCCGAGAGAAGAAAGCGCCTGCGTCACGAGGTGCTAAAATTCCACGTTTCAACCACGATGATTATATTGCCATCCACAACAAATATTCTTCTTTGACCCAGGACCAGAGAGTGGAAGATCCCAAGGTCTGTCTTGGTTTGGAGTCGATAATGAGCTACAAGGCAGCTCTTCAAAAGTTTCATGCTGATCAACGTGATGACAACATAAACAACTGTTCATGGCAGGATCATGTTTGGTTGGCCAAATGTGAGAAGCTGATGAAGGTCGGAAAAGGTCGGAAACAGCGCGTTAAGAGGGCAAACTATGATGAAAAGGTTGACCACGAAATGTCGCCGTACGGCGCACTTGATCACATTGACCAAATCGAAAATGCTCTCTTTCAAATGGGGTGCGTTTCCGACAGTAGGTCTATCCTTTCCAGCCTCCGAAATCGTTTCACATTTCTCTTCACTACAGGTGGTATCCTACGTGGCGAATCGGTCTACATGGCAGAACTGTCGGACCTGCTTCATGCCACGGTTCAGAGAACCCGGGATCCTCACCCTGTAACTGTAATGATTCTACAGATGGCCACTGGAAAGACCAACCAAGACCTCAAGCTGTATGGAAGGGTGGCCAGACACAAAAATGTGAACCTGTGCTCCATTGGTGCTCTTGGTTTCTATCTCATGTACCGTTTCCACTATACTGGTGAGTGGGATAATCCTCCTGACTTTTTGGATAACAAATCATGGTTTGATACGAAATTGTTAGTTGCCAGTGACTCCCGACGAGGGTCCCCACTGAATCATACCCAACGAATATCTGACAAGTCCTACGCCAAAGCGATCAAGAAAGTGTGCAAATCACTAGGTATTACTACTAGGCACTTTGTGCACATTGGCCGTGTCCTTGGTAACAAGGAATCAGAAATCATGGAAGACGATGACAACCTTAGACGGACACTTGGCAACTGGGATCCCAAACAGAACGAGAAGGCATTCTCGAATAAGCTTCCCATGAAGATTATTCGACAGAAGGCCGGATTTCGTGAAGCTGAGGGACTGCATTATAATCCTAGAGTTGCAGTCATACCCCCTACATCATTGACGGAGAAAGTATTCCCTTGTTTGAGTGACACTTTCCAGGCTTTTACTGGACTATCCGAGATTTCACCAGAAGACGATAAGGTCACAGCAACCAGATTTCTACATTTCATGAAGGTGCTGAGTGAGGTTGTTATTCAAGATGCCGCTGTCATCTTTGTTGAACACCCCAATCGCATCCACCATCCTCTCTTTTCCAGCGTGGAAGTGTTCCAGTCCAATGAATTCCAGTCCTATGTTGAACTAATGCGTGCTTCATTGACTCACGCAACAAGTCCATACAATGCATCTCTGGAAACTGTACTTCCTGGACTGAATGCACGGTTTGACACTCTTCAACAAGTACAGCAACAATTGCACCAAAATCAGCAGTACGCAATACAACGTATTGATGAACGCATGGATGATCTCCGTCAACTTTTTCTCTCCAGTAATCATCTCTACCAAAATATTTTCGTGGGGATGTGGAATGCTGCTGCAGGCTACGCCAATGTTAGGCTACAACAGTTACCTGTACACAATGGCGGCCCCGCAGAAGTGCATTCTCCAAGTGTTGTAATGTCACCTGATCCCCCCAGACTACCCAACCTGTATTACCATATCCTGGCTACAACCATCCACTCCGTGGAGAGTATGTCTCGGTTATGGAAATGTTTGATGAGTGGAACGGAACCGGTAACTACACCCTAACAGTACGCAATACAACGTATTGATGAACGCATGGATGATCTCCGTCAACTTTTTCTCTCCAGTAATCATCTCTACCAAAATATTTTCGTGGGGATGTGGAATGCTGCTGCAGGCTACGCCAATGTTAGGCTACAACAGTTACCTGTACACAATGGCGGCCCCGCAGAAGTGCATTCTCCAAGTGTTGTAATGTCACCTGATCCCCCCAGACTACCCAACCTGTATTACCATATCCTGGCTACAACCATCCACTCCGTGGAGAGTATGTCTCGGTTATGGAAATGTTTGATGAGTGGAACGGAACCGGTAACTACACCCTAACAGTACGCAATACAACGTATTGATGAACGCATGGATGATCTCCGTCAACTTTTTCTCTCCAGTAATCATCTCTACCAAAATATTTTCGTGGGGATGTGGAATGCTGCTGCAGGCTACGCCAATGTTAGGCTACAACAGTTACCTGTACACAATGGCGGCCCCGCAGAAGTGCATTCTCCAAGTGTTGTAATGTCACCTGATCCCCCCAGACTACCCAACCTGTATTACCATATCCTGGCTACAACCATCCACTCCGTGGAGAGTATGTCTCGGTTATGGAAATGTTTGATGAGTGGAACGGAACCGGTAACTACACCCTAACAGTACGCAATACAACGTATTGATGAACGCATGGATGATCTCCGTCAACTTTTTCTCTCCAGTAATCATCTCTACCAAAATATTTTCGTGGGGATGTGGAATGCTGCTGCAGGCTACGCCAATGTTAGGCTACAACAGTTACCTGTACACAATGGCGGCCCCGCAGAAGTGCATTCTCCAAGTGTTGTAATGTCACCTGATCCCCCCAGACTACCCAACCTGTATTACCATATCCTGGCTACAACCATCCACTCCGTGGAGAGTATGTCTCGGTTATGGAAATGTTTGATGAGTGGAACGGAACCGGTAACTACACCCTAACAGTACGCAATACAACGTATTGATGAACGCATGGATGATCTCCGTCAACTTTTTCTCTCCAGTAATCATCTCTACCAAAATATTTTCGTGGGGATGTGGAATGCTGCTGCAGGCTACGCCAATGTTAGGCTACAACAGTTACCTGTACACAATGGCGGCCCCGCAGAAGTGCATTCTCCAAGTGTTGTAATGTCACCTGATCCCCCCAGACTACCCAACCTGTATTACCATATCCTGGCTACAACCATCCACTCCGTGGAGAGTATGTCTCGGATATGGAAATGTTTGATGAGTGGAACGGAACCGGTAACTACTACAACATCCCTATTGCAGGTGGTATTGCAGAATTGAATAGACGATACAAGTCGCAGTGGAGGAGAAGATATACAGGCGCCCAAAAGACCCTCTTTTCCCGTGTCCAACGCATTTGTCAGTCAATACTGGACCGAATTGGAAAAGGAGAAAGCAAGGACAGTATTCTTCAGCAATACAATGGTTTCTACATAAATGACGCAAACGGGACACCTTCCCTCCTTGTTTTAGTACTCCAAGCTCGAGGTATCCTGTCTAAGCAACAGAGAAACCGAAATCCTATTGCTGTGGATGGTGGTTCACAAGAGCATTCATAATTTAGTGGATATTAGATGACCGAATCTTTGAAGTCTGTTTTGAACATTGATAGCTTTCTTCCGTTGATGTCGTTCAGAGAATTGCCGTTCACCGTATCCGTTGCCACCATCAAGGATCGAGAACTAAACCGGCATGAGTTGGTAATCTTCCTCTTCTACGACGGCGGTGTGATTGTTATCGATTAACTACCAGTAGTATTTTTTGACTATAATATCTTTCCATTTTTTCCGTCGTTGCTGATACTGCCGATGTTGCTGGTGTTGTTGTTGTCGTTTCAACCCCAAGCCTAAATATAACAGATTTTGTGCGGAGGGGTGCCGAACCGGGCGGGCTGGCACGCTTGATATGTGATCGCGTTTGCGTCGTATCGAACGGGAGTTGTCCAAGACAATATTGCCGCGTAGGGCACGTAAAATGTGTACCGGAAAAGTTGTCCTCGAGCCAAATATCGGGGGTGATATCCCCTTAATATAAGATTTCAACAGACAAGTATTATTTATTACTTTACTCTACTACCGGTAGACTACGGTAGTCTACTGCAACTTCTCGCTCTCTTGGAACAACTCAGTAAAGCAAAAAATACGTAGTACACGGTAATGATGACGTACTAACAGTAATTCTGGTACCACCGTAGTCTACCGGTACCGGTAGGTACCTACCGGTAGCTGGGGTACTCCGTAGTACGTACCGGTAGATACAGCCCTACCGGTACCGTAGCTAGTACGTGGTATTACCTACCGGTAAGTATCATACCGTGAGTCTACCGATACTCGGAGTAGCGGAGTACGATAGAACAGTACCACGTACTTTCTACCGGTCGACTTAAGCTCAAGACTTGATTGGTGCCCGAGGAGACCCCGAAATAGCTACTACAGGCCCGTGCGTTACTTTTCATGAACCTTATCTCTAATTTATTAAACCCATAATTTCTATTTTAACCCTAATTGACTTGCTCTAGCGTGAAATATTCCGGACATCATATTTGGAAAACCCCTAACACTAATGAATTATTACCATTATTTGCTTTTTAAACCCTAATAGAGTTGTCAAATATTATCGAACCCAGTCGTGTATAATTTTTTGTATGTGTTTGCGGATTTCAAAATTTTGTTTGCGGATATGTTTGCGGGTTAATATTTTGTTTGCGGATCGTTTGCGGATATGTGTGCGGATCGAAATTTTGTTCGCGGATATTCCGGGGGAGCATCGTCCCTCTGTATTTAAGGGGAGTCTAACAATATGTAATTGCACAAAGAAATTCAATATTTGGTAAATCATAAAAATAATATTGCAATTCTTACAAAGTACTGTAGGACGGAGTACTTTTTATTGCGATTTGTTGTCGATGCGCCAATGTAGTAGACATCTATTCAAGTGTGACGATGGCGAAGAAAAAAGGCTGTTCCCCGGCATTGGGGCAAAATGCACTATTCTTACTCGGTTCATGAAGCCCAATGGAGGCTTGTCAAAGGAAAAAGACCACCGAAGCATTGTTGTTTTGAAAGAATTTTTCTATGAGGGACATCGATTGTGCTTCCGCTTCAATCTAGATGGAGATGACCAACAGAAAATTTACCATTCGAATGCTCGATATGTTCTGATTTACAGTGAAGGGGGCATTGATGATTTCTTCTTTGAAGCTGACAAAAAGAAAAGACATGATGGCGATGCCATTGATAAAGCCGAAGCACATTTTCACTATGCCGAAGTTCCGATACTTCAACCGGAATCATCGAATTATTGTTTTGGTTGACGACGTCACAACAAATTCGGACGGTGTCAACGATTCCAATCGAACGATGCCGCAATTTCTCCTTGCATCGTTGCATCAAACATCCACGATGGCAGATGATGATAGCAGCGATAGTAGTAGCTCCGACCTAACACAAGGGGTGAAAGACTTGATTTCCGCGAACCGGATGCAAGAAATTGGGTTGAACTTGCTCAGATTCGAGGGGAAAAAGGTCAGCAAGTCGAATAAGAAAACAAACGATGAGCGTTTCATTGCCAACTATGGTTCTTCTCCTCTTGTTTGCAGCATGATTTATGAAGACCTGCAACGCACAAGAGTTCCTGCTGCAAGAGTGTCGTCGAAGGCAAACCTCAAAGTGAGATTCTTCCTCATGGCTATACATTTTTTGAAGTGCTACCCTACAGAGCGGCAACGAGAAGCAACCTTTCAATACTGTCCCTCCTGGAGTCGAAGAAAAATTTGGTTTTGGATCAATCAGATTGCGGCACTTCAATCGGAGAAAATTTTCTGGCCAAAGGATAATTTTGGTAACGATATTTGGGCTATCACAGTTGATGGAGCTCACTGTTGGATCCAAGAGCCAACTCACCAGGAATTCTCCAAAGACACGAGCTATTTCTCTCACAAATATAACCATGCTGGACTTTGTTACGAGCTTGGAATATCTATAGGCTCCAATCGACTTGTATGGATGAACGGTCCATTTCCTGCGGGCAAGAGCGATCTGAAGATTTTTAAGGAGGATGGGTTGAAGGCTATGCTCATTGCCAAGAAAAAGATGTGCATTGCTGATGGAGGGTATGCTGGATCAGACCACATCCACCACTGCAGCACGCCCAATATACACGACAGTCGTCCAGTTAGACGGTTCAAAGCAAGGGCGCTCAAGAGACACGAGAAGTTCAATGGACTCATCAAGAATTTTCATTCTGTTGACTGTCGATTCCGGCATTCAATTGGAAAGTTCAAGTCTGTCTTTGAAGCCATCTGCGTCATCTGCCAGTACCAAATCGAAACTGATAAGCCACTGTATCATGCTCTCGTTGAAGATGTATTGCTAGAAGATGAAGTAGAATAATGGCTAACTTCCAATAAAGTAGCAGGGCGTTTAGGGTGTGAACAAGACTGAATGCATACTTTGAATCACTATTCTTAACCCTATTATCAATAGTGGGGGAAGTTTTCCCCCGTTTGGGAAGTTGTTTTCGTGTTTGCGGATATTGAGATTTCCGATTAACCTGTTTGCGGATCGTTTGCGGATATAAGGTTATTGGAATAACCTGTTTGCGGATATTTGAATTTCGTTTGCGGATATTGCCCTCAAGAAAAAAAAAATTTGAGACGTGGATGTGTTAACGAACGTTTCATTAGGGGTTCCTTTGTATTCTATCATTAGAGTTAAGGAACATTCAACGGAAGCGTGGCATTCAATCGAAACGTGTATCTTATAACCATTAAACATTAGAGTTCTTTGGAGTTCTTTTCTTAGAGATAAGGTTTTAATAAGTAACGCACGGGCCTGTAGAAAAGACAACAACTTCTCTGGCACATCCTACTATGAACATGCACATTCGTAGTGAGAAGTAATAAAGAGGTACCGGTAGGCAGCAGTTAGATTTGGAAATTCACAGTCAAACAAAATCCTGAAATTAGATATATTTGGTGAGAGCTTCTCCGTGTGAAGCAATTCTGTTTCCAACAACTTAGAGCTGGAAAGGTGAAATTCATCACACCCAAGGAGTAAAAATCTGAACAAGTGAAATTTCAGATGCGGTGTGGTCTTCCAAAAACAATGAGATGATAAGGCAGAAAAATTATCGTTGATGGGTTGGGTTGCTTTGCTGATAAGTGTTACCTGTTGCACTCCAACAAGGCGGCGGCAAATTGTACTTCGAGGTCTAAAAAAAGCAAACCTTCAATATCAATCAAGGGAATTTTTACCTCCAATGAAATACTGTAGTAGTAGAAATAAAAGTGATACTGCCCATGACCCTTTCAATGCAATTTCCACCGCAGGAATGTTGCTTGCCACAATTCATCTCCCAAGAATCACGCAAGGGCATTCTTCCTCGCCTCCCTCCATGATGCACCCATTCCTTGGGGAACAACAAAACCTTCTGGTCAGATTTTGGGTACTGGACAACATCTTCTCATGTTGAATTGAAAGATTATCTGTGGATTCTTGCTGTTAGTTCCCCAGACTGTCATACACTTGTAAAATATATCTGTTTTCTTTCTTTTGAACCTCAAGGAGTTGTTGAACCGAAACCACTTTTGAATTGTTTTGTCACTTGCACCAACAATTTTGATTAGTATTCAACAAAAGACGAAAGAATCAATACCGAAATAGTACACCACATTATAATAATAATGAACAATTACGTGGCACGGCGTATAAGCTGCTCTTTCCTTCCGACAAGGAGATAACAAGCCCTACTGCTGCGTACTTCCATGAACTGCGTGGGGTTCGCTCGCCAGAGCAATATTCCTCGTTTGGTTTACCCTCCTTCCTCCAATGAATTTAAAGGAGCGGAAACATTTCACTCTCCGCCTTCTAGCCTTTCCAACACATCTTATTAGAGCCGCAATGATACAAAGAATCTGACAGACACTCTTCTGTTGCAATTTGGCGAGGTACTTTGTTCCTGCATTTCCATGGAAATTGGATTCGAATTGTAATCAATCAATTTCCAGCACCCCACATGCGACAAGTTTGGGAGGCCCTATCCGCTGTCTCGCCATGGCATGCAGTGTTTCCAACGAAGATGGGTCCATTCTTCCAATGATTCCGCTGTTGATGAGTAATCGCTCTTTCCATTCCTTTGGCGACTCGCCTACTCTGACAATTGAAAACTTGGAACTTCCGAATCCGGGTCCTGCTACGGGAACCGTCAAGAACACTCCCGGATCTCCTTCTATCTCTGTATACAAATTTCCGTAGTACTGTCCACCAAAGCAGGAATGCGTGCATTGCAGCTGATTCCTAGGGTCCGAAATGGGCTGATCGGCTCTTCCCAAAGCATTGCGTCCTCGTCCTCGCAGTTGATGTCCCCATCGATATCGTCCCATACCATCTTCTATTGAAGCTGGAGAGTAGTCGAATTCACACCCCACATAGTGCGCTTTGGGATCAATGCCTCGTCGCGACCCTTTGATCAGCTGGACAAAATTTTCGGCATGAATGGGAAGTGGCGATGGATTGGTGAGATGGAACACTAAACGACCGATCGGTTGATTGGCCACTTCAATATCCATGTAAATAGAGCTTGCTGAGATTTTCCCGGGGACAGTGTCGGTTTTAGCCGGCTCTTCTGTGCCAGACGCGGAGGCGTAGAAATCTTTGATTTGATAGGTGCACGTAGAATGCGGCGATTGCCCAAATACAAATCCTTCTACGACAAGTGTCTCCACCAAAAGGATCATAAAGAGCCAGAAAGCGAGCCATGGTCCATTCCTCGTCTTCCCGACCGTAATACGGGATCTTTGGTGATGCATGTTCACAACAAAACCGTTGATTTTCTCGTAATTTGTTGTTGGTGGGGACTGATTAATGGGACTCCAAAGCGGTTACCGTTGTCCAGCTGATGTATCCGTTCTACTACGTATTCGTTGTCTCGCATCAACTGCTAGCTAGTTAGTGGTACTGTTTCTGCTCAACGTGATTGCGTTTTCATCTGATTGATGTTGTCTTCGATTGGTATTCCGAGTGGACCATGTACAGACATGCTCAACGATACATGTCATGTTCATGATCCAATAGAGATTAGAATGATATTGTGAAACAGAACAATACTACTGCAGGATTTTACAGTTACTACTAAAAGAAAGTAGTCTACCGTACTACGGAGGACGGAATCAAGTGCAACGACAACTACCTACGAAGTAGGTAGGTAGTAGACTACCGTACGTAGGCTACCCTACGGTAGCTACAGTAGAGAGTTTATTAGAGAATAATAATAATAATATTGACAGTGACACTGTGATTGCATGACACGACAGGATTGTCTTCGAGCGACGTCTTTGAGTCGATGTTTCATATGACCCACTTCTCTCGAATTCTACCGTCTCATACTTTTCTTTCTTATGCAGGCCGAAGTCTTTCACTACTACTGTTATTACTCAAGTCGTACGTCGTACAGAGAAAAGATGGCATAGCTGTTGCAGCCTTACTGCAAACATGAGGGATTTTTTGGAGGATGAATCATCGTCAGCATCAATGGAGAACGATTCTTCGCGGTCGTTCGAAATTCAGCAGTCGCTTGACAGCGACGAGGAACAACACTTTGATGGTATCGTTCGGTCCTCGGCATCTTCCACAACACCGAACGGCCGCAGTCTTGGAACAGATCTCGCGTCTCACAACAACCTACTTCGGATAGGCGTAGGGATTCTGCTTCTTTCCTGTTTCTTGTATGTGGTGGTGGATTCATTGGGGCAGCGACATGTCGAAACTGCATTGCTCCAGTTTCTGGGATGGGTCCAACAACATCCGTACGAAGGTGCCCTGGCAGTGACCACTTGCTACATTGTAGCGACCATCTTCTTTGTTCCTGGGTCCTTATTAACATTGGGTGCTGGGTTTGCCCTTGGTTCAGCGTTTGATAATCCAGCCATGGGGGTATTGATAGCGACCTGCGCCGTCTTTGTTGGGGCATCGTTGGGTTCTATCGGCTCCTTCTTGTTGGGGAGATATCTCTTTCGGGACTGTGTTTATCGATTAGCAGAGTCTTATCCACTCTTCCAAGCCATTGACAGGGCGTTGGAGAGAAATGGATTGAAAATCATGGTTCTACTCCGACTAAGTCCACTGATTCCCTACAATGCCTTGGATTACATGAGTGGCATCACTTCGATTCCGTTGCGGGATTACACGATCGCATTGGTTGCGCTACTTCCTGGGGCCCTCATGCTTTCCTTTTTCGGCGCAAGTGCCTCTAGTCTTGCTGATTCTACCACCTCTACCAACACGACAGTCAAAATCATCACGATCGTATCGGGACTTGTGTTCGGAGGCGGCGGCGTCTACACAGCTTCGCACTACTCCAAATTGGAGTTGGACCGAATTTTACAAGCTCGATCGCCCAACGATTTTACTGAAATTCTGGATTCCGTAGACTCGCTGGATAGCGTAGAGGTCTTTCTTCCCTCTGCAGACGATCGTCGACATGACGATTCTTAAACATTCCATCGTTTTTGCCAGAACTCGTTTACAGTTTGTACACATCGTACTACGAAATATGTATTTTAAGGAACCAAACTGCCACTAAGTTAGTTAAATATTCTACGATCGATTCACGATTGGTGTTTTTGTATCATTTTGATGTCGACAGTCTCAACTTCAATTTGTTCAACAGGACTGCGTTCTTTAGCATTTTTCAGCTTTGTAGCCTCGGCAAAAACGTGCTCCGGCACTAAAAGTGAGTCCAACTTCTTACGAATACAACAGATATGGAACTACGGTAGGCGGGAGCTAATACCGGTAGTCTAGACTAGTCGTAGCAGTTTGCATAGCCATGAAAAGACTTACTTCACTGCTACCAAAACTCTACCGGTAACGGTGGTAGCCACAGCAGTAGAGCTATCGTGTGCAATGAAAATTGCATCAGCTGACGAGCTCGCGCAAGCTAGGAAAAATGCGCCAAATTCTCTTTGATCGAGTTCCATCCCGCACCACGACACCACGACAACCAGATTCTCTCAAACAGAGAAACGTTCGCTTTCGACAAGTTTGAGTTATGTCTCTCCTGTTCGAAAATCACAGTCCTCTTCTATTCTAGATACCTTAGCCTCTCAAGCCCACTTTTCTCTGCGTGTTAATGGTCTGACAATTCAAGTTACTGCAACACTTGACACAACATACATACCAATGTCATAGTCGCACGTAATTTTCTGCAGAAAACAGAAAATGACGATTTCGGCTGTGAGTACACCATGGGTGACGATTCCGACCATTCGAATGGACGATCCTGAGGCTCCTACCAAGCTGAAGGATGTGTGTGAGAATATCGGGTTTTTCTACTGTAAGTTTTGTACATAGCCATGGCGAAAAAATGTGCCATTTAAAATTTTTCTGATGTCTTCATTCGAAATCATGGTTTCTTTCGGTAGTGGAGGGCCATGGCCTGGAACCCGACGAGATTGACGATGTATTCGAGCAGTCCAGACAATTATTCGCACTTTCTCAGGCTGAAAAAGAGGCTCTGAGCGACAAGATCATGAGTCGAGGATACACCAACATGCAAGAGGAGACCTTGGATCCTGCTGTGCAAACAGAGGGAGATACTAAGGAGGGATATTACATCGGGAAAGAAATCCCCATCACTGATCCTAAATACGACCCCAAGAAGCTAAGAGGACCAAATCAATGGCCAGATCCTGATATTCTCCCTAACTTTCGGGCCGTAATGGAAGACTATCACAACAGGGCTACAAAGATTGCCTTTCGACTGGTTCAGTTGTTGGCCCTGTCATTGGGTTTGGAGGAAACGTATTTTGACAAGGACTTTGAAGAGCCAGTAGCGACACTACGTCTGCTACATTACGACAAACGACAATCCGAACCGGAAAAGGGGGTGTACGCCTGTGGCGCTCATTCTGACTACGGGATTGCAACACTGTTGTTGACTGACGAGTGTCCGGGATTGCAAATACTTCACAACGAAGAGTGGATCGACGTTCCTCCTCATCCACATTCCTTTGTCGTGAATTTGGGAGACATGCTTCAAGTCTGGACGAATGGAAAGTACAAGTCTACTGTGCATCGAGTTTTGACCACGTCAGATTACGAGCGATACTCCATCCCCTTCTTCTTCGACCCGGTCTTTGAAACTGTGGTGGAATGCCTTCCCACATGCACGGACGAAAGAAATCCTCCGAAGTATTCTCCTACAACAGCTGGACAGCACCTTGTGTCAAAGTACGAAGAGACACACGCGGACTTCGCTCCTGCAAATTAGAAAGTGTGAAAATGGCTCTACTGGATAGAACCACTACTGGTCTGTTGCAGTTTTGAAAAGAGATTTTGTCTGGCAGAGAATTGATTCGCACCTGGTTGTTATACTTTCGATACAGTCTCAAACCTTTTCGATTGTAGTGTTAGTATTGGTGTGGCAAAATTCCGCGTATTGATAGCAGGGGCACACATAATCGTTTCGCTCCCTTGTTGTTCTTAGTATCGCCAACAATTGGGATTCCGAAGCATTTAAATTGATTCGTAGTCTATTGTTTTCGTCTTTCGGCAAAGGGGTTGATGGCTTTGGAATCCAAATACTCCTCCATTTTGCTACTAAAAGTTAGCCTTAGCATAATGATCTACAGAACATGCTTCGTTTTCGGTGGGAATTCAAATCCAGAAACAGCCGCCACAGCTTTGTCGTCCATCAAGAGATAGTATGTGGTGGCTTTCCAGTTGATTTCTGTGATCGGTCGACCTCGTGTTTCTTATTCGCTCGTCTCACAATGTGAAGAGACACAACAATAATTCCCACTTAAACGTAGATAGAGCGATTTTTCCCATAATAGTAGAGTTCAAGTGGTGCTGGGGTGATGATTGAAATAGATGCAACTGTTTCAACTATGTACGTCTTGTTCATTGGAGTTATATTTTGGTGTTATTTATTTCCGTTATCAAGTACTACTTGCACAAGAATGACGATACTACCAGGAGTCTCGTGAATCTATGCCTCGAAAAGCATAGCCTTGGCCTTGGCTTTTTGACGTTCCAAGCGTTCTCTGGTATCCATGTGCATGGTACGGGCGTGGGAAAAATAGTCCAACAAATCTCGAGATGGTTTTCTCCAAGTTTCCTGGAAGTGGGATGTTTCTTCCGAAAAACTTGAAACATTGGTCATGTAGTCGTGGTCTGCATGAACGGCATCCGGGATATCGCCGCGTCGAGCTTTCTTGTTTTTGCTGTTTTCCTCTTCTTTCGCTTTGATTTTCTCTTCAACATCTTGCTGGTCGATATTGTAATGCGTTCGAAAGAGCATAGATGCCATGATAGCATTGCTCGGAAGACCCAACGGTTTGGTGAAAGACTGCCCAGCTGTTGACGCGTTTCCGAACGATTTGACAGATTTGTTATCGTCAATTTCAATACGCTTTGATCCGTAGGAGGCGACGCTACCTCCAATTGAAGCTGTCGAAGAGAACTTGTTCAGACCAACACGTCCCCCGGATCGTTCCCATAGACCATCCGAGCCAAAGCTGTCTTGGTCGTCTTCACATTCGTTCTCGCTTTCACTACTGAATGCCATCCCCTTTTGGCTTCTCATACTCTGTTTGGAAAGTCCCCATTCTTGTTGTCGCCTGTGATCGGGTTTGGAAAATGTTGGGTTTTCTTTGGTGCTGCTATCTTCGGCAAAATCACGATCAAAAGCCGGGAAGGTACTTGAAAACGACGGGTCGCGCTTTTCTGTATTGTTTCTTGGCACAGTAGTTTGCTTGTGGGAGAGAGCAAAAGCGTCGAATTTGGCATCAGGGTCAGGCTTAGAAAAGCTCGTTTGATGTCGAAATGGTTTCCATTCCGAATCTGGGTCTGGTCTCTTTTGGTTTTGATTCGCTGAGGATTGTCGAGCTGGGGGCAAGCCCAATGTACGATTACTATTGGATCTCTTCGTGTTACCGAGGGGGCTCAACGGTAGACGTTCGTCGCGGACAAATTGCTCCTTGGACTTCAATGAAAGTGACTTCTTTTGATTGGTCGGGCTTGGACTGTAAGACAAGGAATGAGCGCTGGCTTGGCGGATAGAAGTTGGAACAGGTGCTTGTAGTGGTTCAATGAATGGATCATCAGACAGATTGTATTCTACGTTACAGTTAGTATCGGCGTTTTGTGGAAAAGCGAAATTTTCTTCGATAGGGTCTTCCTTTTTCAGTGCAAAGGTATCAAAGTCTTTCGTATACCCATCTACTTGGCGATGCGAGCGCTCTGAATCGCGAAAGAAAAAGTCATTTTTCTTCACAGTGAATGGATTTCGCTCTTGCACTTTCGTTTTCTGGCTTCCAACGCCAGGACTACATTCGGAGTCATCCTTCTCTTCATCCGTATATTCTTCGTCGTCATAAGATTCTACCGATTCTTGTTCCTCCTCCTCTGGGATTCTATATCCAAAGGGAATACCAACATTGGATTCCACTACGGTCGACTCCTTATCTTCATCAATAGCAAACTGGTAAAATTTCCCCTTTCCAGGAACCCGAGCGGCATTTCCACTACCGTGGGCTGACGTCGCCGAAGCAGCAGACATGGCGGCCATTCGTGCCAAATTATTTTCTGTTAATTTTACTGCCTCCTTGGAGAAGAAATCGGTTGGATCACTGCTGACTGTATGGTGCGATGGATTGGAGTGTTTTGTGGAAGCTGTGTGTCGAGATGACATGGTGTGGCGAGAAGTTGACTCGTCGTCATGCTGAAAAGATGCAAAACTGTTTTGGGTGTGAAAGCCAAATGCATCAAACGGAGTTTCCTGCGACTCATCAAGATGTTGCTCTTCCATAAAGGGACTACCTACGTCAGTCTTGAGCTTCTTCTTGGAGGCGCTGTGTGTAATCTCTGGGCGAATGGCCTGAGTATCTTTGGTTGGTGGCTTCACTCTAAAGGCTGTCAAGTCCCGTTTTTTGTTGCTACTCTTTGCTCGATGTTTCATGGCTGCTTGTTTTCGCTCGTATAGAATCTCTCGTTTGTATTCTCCAGCATCGCTTTCTGTAGAGTAAACATTTTTAATCGTCCAGTTTTGATACTGTTCTTTGCTGAGGCTGCCAAGGTCGTCATCGTCGTCGTCACCATCTAGTCGCTCGAACAATTTCTTTCGTGGTCTCCACTTGGTATCTCCAACGGACGAATAGTTGGTGATATTACCTGATGAAATGTCTTCTCCACCGCGAGAAGAGAAGATGCTTCCAGCGATCCGACGTACGAATCCTTTTGACTCGTAGTTTGTCTTTTTCTTCGGCATTGTCGATGTTTGGTGTAACACAACTTCTTGAAGTTTGATCGGTGGGTTTTTTCTTTAGTGTTGGGTAGAAATATATGTTGCTGTTGTTTTGTAGTTTTTCTTGCGAGAACTGTTGAGTCTGTCTTCTCAAACTAATGAACGAAGCATGGCAAACTTTGTGGACCAGTTGCTCAAAGGGATATGATAGAAGGGAGACGAAAAATGAAAGAGGGATGATCGCAAAAAAGTGGCATCAAAATTTCTGATTTTCGTCACAAACGGCTAGTTGGTGGCGCCGTCTAAGTAAATTGATGTACTTAGAAGATTGCTGTCGAAATTTTCATGTGTATACTTCCTTAATGTATGAAGCATACTATCATGCAACCAATGCCACACCATTGTTTGGAGATTTTCAAATTTTATTACTCTACCGTGTATAATAGTCGTACTTCGTATTTTTCCACTTCGCATTTCACTTTTACTCTTCTTTTTCAACACATTTTAGTTGGACCAATCGCTCGTTTCATTTTTACATCCGCGATATTCTCCTATCAACAGTCTGGGAAGAGCCTCCTATCAACCGCGATGACAGACAACCGACGCAAAGGAAAGCGGGAACGGGGAAGAAGTTTGACGGTGCGAAAGAACGCGACCAACGCAAGAGAATGGCGACAGAACCACATTACTGCAAGCAAATCGAATTTGAAATGGTGGTGGGAGCGGCTTGCCATCTTCGGGTGGTCTTATGCGGCGCTTGTGACTTCAACAATATTGTTAGGGCTGTCTTTTGTGGTTTGGTTACACATGGACCGTGGTGTTGGGGTCACGACAAAGCCAGCACCAACTAAAGTTTCGAATATCGACGCGATGCAACATTTATCGACCTGGAGCAAGACATTCTCTTGGTTGGACTTGGGTCAGTGGCTTGGATACACAGCAGCTTCTAATAGTTGGTCGCTTCTTAGAGACTGTTGGATTGATGAAAGTGCCATTCCAGCGCTGCTCCCTGGTGATTTGAACAAACTATTTGAGGGGATTGCAGCAAACTATAGCAACACATCACAACACAGATCGAGGTATACTGCGACCGTTCTCTCAAGCCCCAATCACGCGTCTGGAAGTCTCCCATGGATTCTGACACTCGAGAACTTCCTGTCAGACGATGAATGCGATGCACTTATCAAACTTGGTAACGACCAAGGCTTTCAGCGAAGTATGGATGTCGGGCAACCGTTCAAAGCCGACAACGAGTCCCTCGGCAAGGTCACTGAACGACGAACATCCGCTTCCGCCTGGTGCACTTCTAAGAGTGGATGTCGAAATAGTGATGTACCTAGTCACGTGCACCAGCGCATTTCTGATCTACTGGCCATTCCCAGTGACAATAGCGAGGACTTGCAAATTTTGCGGTATAATGTGGGGCAGTGTATGTCATATCGAAGATCTTGCAATACGCTTTGACCTGTTTCGAAGCGTTTTCTCACTGCCTTCGTTCTGTTCCCCTTTCTGAACCTATTTAGTTTACAAGGTATGTGATTTGTTGCCAGGATGTTATGAAATATGCAATGGCTGATGTCTGATGTTTTCATGACTCACATGTCGCTGTTCCTCGTCATGTAGCTTCATCACGATTACATCCCACACCAGCGAACTCGACTCTGTGGCCCGCGTATTTTGACGATGTTCATCTATTTGTCAGACGTTGTTGCGGGTGGAGAGACTCAATTTCCTTTCAATCTTCGTTTCCGCGACATGAATGTGACTATCAAGCCAAAGAAGGGCACAGCTCTCCTTTTTCCGAACGTCTTTGACAGTAGTGAGTGCTTGCTTCCTCTGCTCGACGGAGAATGTCAATCTAGTGAAATGACTCGATCTCTCAATTGTTGCATTGCTCTTCAGACCCCACCGAAGCTGATTTCCGAACGAGGCATGCGGCTTTGCCTGTCATAGAAGGGACGAAATATGCCGCCAATGCCTGTACGTTGCAATTGACAATGCTTTGCCGCTCCTTGGTCTCTACTAACAGATTCCCGTCTATTCTTTACTCCTTTATGTACTGTTGCTCATAGGGATTCACTTGTACGACTATCAGAAAGCCATTTCAATTGGCTGCAACTGACAGGAAGTTGGAATGTCACTGCATTCAAATGTAGGGGACTGTTTGGGTTATAGAAGCTAGATTTTCTACGACTAGCACTTCGCCATCGGTCTCGGATCTCAATGGGAATATCTACCAAAGTTCCTGGCACTGGGGGGTTGCTTTGTGAAGGATCTACGGAGAATGAAATGAAGGCGTTCTTACGTTGTTCTAGACATAAATCAAACATTTTTTTAGATCATACGTTGTCTTTTCATTCAGTGGACAACTCCAATGAATGTCTTTGCAATCGTCGATGTCTATTGCCAAGTGTACATCCCTTGCCCATGAATACTCAATGAGGGATCGGAGACACACTTGGAATCCCATTGACGTTGCATTCCTCCTCGATTGAACTGGGCTCGACAGACACACGACGAATACCATCGTTTACAGTACGTTCCTCAGCCATCGGGGTTTCGTCAAGGTTGGGGAGAGGCGGAAGTTGACGGAAACGATGGTATCCATCCTCGTATCCGTTGTTGCCACCTCCATATTCGGCTTGAGCTGGCTGAAAGTACTGCGGCTGAGTCTGGTAGTGTTCGCAGCCAGCGTACATTCCATGAGGTGGTACACCAAAGCGAGATGGAGAGGAAGGTGGTTGAGGTGTCATCATCATCATCATGGGATACACTGTTTGTTGAGATGAGGGACTGTACATGTACGTTGGGTATCCTTGTGGAGCATAGTTGCCCATTACCACGCCTTGGCAACTTTGGAGACCGGCGTTCCCCTCGACAAGCGGATAGCCTGGAAAGACGTGCGTTCCCAAACCTGGCTGGCCCATAAAATGCTGGTGCACTTGTTGGGTCGGGAGAGGGCGTTGAGACGGTTGATCCCGTTGCTTCTTGTTACCATCTTGTTTGTTGTTGTTGTTGTTATTATTGTTGTTATTGGCCTTGACGATGACTTTGTACTCAAATCCATCTTGAGGAAGGTACTCCACAACAGGTTGTCCAAACTCGTTGAGCAAGACGACACCCTGAATGCCAGTCATGTTTTGATTGATACGATCCAACCAATCAAAGCCACAAGTACGAACCGAAGCACCGTCATTGAATCGACCCTTGGATTCTTCGTATGATACGAAATGTCCATCCTTCTCAAAGCGACGGTTGGATTGCTCTTGTTGCTTCCATCCTTTGCCATTTTGGTTCTTCTTGTTCTTCTTCCCTGCTCCACCACGGTTGATGTTTTTGTAGAAGCTACCACCCTGGCTTGTGTTGTTCTTGTTGTTTTCTTTGTTGGCGATTTTCGTCTCGTCGGTAATGTTGCCCCTTCCTGTTGGCACTTTCTCGTTGTAGGTTGCTTGGCCCATTTTATGAGGATTGGTCGGCTCTTGAAGCTTGAGATTGACGATACTATTGTTGATGTCGGAAACGGCCAAGTCGTCGCCAGAAGCTGTACGGCGTTTTGCCAAACTGGGGGGAGCATTGGCGGCGCCGCCTTTCGCACCTCCTTGGTGAGCCATGGACGATTTGAAATTGGAAGACTTGGTGCTGGTCAACATGATTTGCTGTGTATGGTGGGAGACGACCCGATAGGATAGATTGTGGTGAGTATTTCTACTTCCAACGGAATACAGGAGTTTTGGGTAAAGAAGAAGCGATCACGGTATCAACATAGCAGACGATACGCGACGATTCATTTTTGTGGGACTGGGTCGGTCTCACAGTTCGTCCAGCAATCTCGACTTCTTTCTCCCGCCGCATCTTCTTTCTGCCACTACTCCGAGAAGTACACTCACCTGCTTGATGACGATGATGGGATTGCTGATTGATGAACGAAAATGGTTGCTTCAACTGGGTTTTGTCACTATGGTTGTAGTGGTGTGAGTGAAAGAGTGTGACCACCGACAAAAAGATCACAGTTAAAATTTCGACGGAGTGCATTGGTGGATGAATTAACTGTTACAATTTCATCCGTTTTCACCCCCCCTTGTGAAATATTATAACGCGAACCCTTTATAAATTCGATATAACGACACCAACTGACTGTGAGAACGAATGTTACAGTTAGTACAGTTAACGCAAAAAGCACTCGTTTCGACTTCTAGATAGATCTGGCAAATGCCAGCTAGCTAGTTCACAAAGTAGTTCATTACAGTTAATCTATTAGAGGGAAGATGATGCAATCGATCGTCCATTGATCTACAGCAGTGTCAGGATGATGTTCGCACTGCCGTTGCTGGTCCCGGTGTGATGACACTGTTGGTCTCGGTGGGTGGCGCGGAAGACGGCGATACCTTCATAATATCGCTCCTTAGGAGCTGGTGGTCCAATGTTGCCATTATGAGTTCGGCATTGAAATTTTCTCCCATTGTTTTCACTACCATGGGTTTCCCGCCCCAAAAGAACTGAATGGACGCTTGAAGTTCTTGGTCGACGAAAGCATGGGAGCAATACTGCAAAAAGGCCTTGAATTCCTTCAGACTGAACACCAAAACCATCTGCTCTTTCATGTCGCTTGGAGGGGGGATTCCTTGTGTCATGGATGCTGACACATCATCCGCGTGTCCAACATAGTGCACATCAACAAGTTCGTCATACGATACGCTTGTTTCCGTCTTGAGCGACGCTTGCTTGGTTCTCATGCTCAAACTAGTTGGGCCTTCCTCTGGCAGATCATCATGTTGGAATGTAACGCTGGATATCATACGTCGATGGTCATTGATGAGAATGGCAATCTCTGAAGATCGTTTCAAGGGTTCCAACATCGTCGACAGGACATTGGGCTGGACCATCAGCTCGGAGGCACCGTCCGTGTGGGCGACTGCGGCCATGGCACCAGCAGGAGAATACCCCACTTTATGCGTCACCTTCACAGTACCGTTGGAATCCATTCGTTCCACTTGAAATTCAAACGCCAAGTGATCCCCCACTGTCAACATGTGTAACTGCAAGACATCCTTGCGCGCTCGAACGACTGCCGCCAGTGATTTCATGGCAATGCAGACCGTCCATTGTTCACTATATTCATCATCATCGTCGTCTTCTTCTTCTTCCTCCTCCTCCTCCTCCTCGTGGCTAGCATTCTTCTTTTTCTTTCTTTTTCTACTGGTCGGTGGTTTAGATATCGAGGCACATCGGGTGAAAAAGGCTGGTTCGTAATGAAAATTGCCAAAGACGGACTTGGAATCATTCAAAGCACGGATGCGCAATCCACCAATCGGATCAAAATCAATGTACAAGTCCTTCCCAATACGGGATAAACATCCGATTGAGGCACAGAAGGGTTTGATGGAATGCCCCGGAATGATACAGTCCATGATGCTTGCTTACGTTCCCGTTGATACGTTGTGATGGGGTGAGAAAACGAACAATTGATTATGGTTTGTTGTCAATCTGTCTGTCAGCTTTTGGAAGGTGTTGAAACGATGGAAATGTCACACCATACGCTCAAGATGATATAGCATGGACCAAGCCACGTTAAAATACTTTTTACTTTACAAGATAAAATATTGATTGGCTAGCTAGCTACGGTAGAGCTTTGAGGTTGTTCACTTTGGATGCCGTGGATGATGGACGTGTGTGATGCGGGGAAGTCAATAGTTTGATCATCACTGTCGATGGATATTCGTGATTCATTCTTTCCATACTACTATGTACGACGTGCGACAATACTTACCGTATGTTTTTACCTCCTGTCGTACCAGTGTAGTGAGTCGTGTGCTCCTGTACGTGGTAGTTCGAAGCAGTCGTCGTATCATACCCTACGCTAGCTAGCTACCTAGAGTAGTACCCTAACTGTAAAGGTTCTACCGGTAGGTACTCGGAGTACTGTACTACCATACCCTTCGTATCAACTACCATTGAAGTAAAAAGCAGGTAACTGTTAACCGTAAATCGAAGTGACGCAACAGGAAAGAAAATAACATAAAATGAAAAAAAATCTTCTTCTTGTTGGTTGTGCAGATTGCAGATCACCCTCTTTCAACTACTTCCTTCAGTAGTGCAGTTGCTTGCTAGGGCAGAGGCTGAGATCCAGCCCAAGGCAAGATGTCGTCTCGTGATCTTCTTCATCGATTCGTAAAATTGAAGAGATATTATGATTATTGCAATGTAGAAAGGAGTGCAAATGTAGGATTTCATCGAAGTGATACGCGTATGTGCTCCGCTAGCACAAACATGTCGGTTGACGAGCATTTTATGACTCCGGACGGCACTGGTTTTTCAGATGTACATAACAACTTGGCTACGTTCCTTCAACCGTATTACAGAGACCAACGTCCCGTGGTCATCCGGGGTGCGGTACAAATGGCACCTGCAACGAAACGTTGGACGTCGTGGGAGTATTGGCAGCAAGCATTCGCAGAATCAAATACCATGGTGGCGGTGGAAATGGGCGGATCGTACGGTAGCGAGCAGTCGGAACGAGTGGAAATACCGATTTTGGGATATTTGCAATACTTGGAGATGTTCGAGGAGAGGCATGGTCGCATCGGGAAAGCATCCTGGAACGACTCCAACGTTCCTTCGGATCAGAAAACGCTATCATCCTGGTCAATCCCTTCCAGCGAACTTGTGTATATGGCTCAGAACGATTTACCCCAGCAATTACACAATGATATTTTTATTCCTAACTTTTGTCAAATCGACAACAGCTTTGAAGGTGATGGCCTAGGTGATTCGTCCTCTTCCTTGGGGCTCGGACGTTTGTACTCGATCATGTTGTGGATGGGACCCAGAGGATGCGTCTCGCCTCTACATTTTGATCCGCTCGACAACTGTCTCATGCAGCACGTCGGGAGAAAGCGAGTGCTCTTGTACGAACCTACGTCGTCAACTAGTGGATGGCATTATGCTGGATGTGATGGACAACAAACCAACACCAGCCCCATCAATCCAGAAGTGATGGATGGAAATGACACAAATAGCGATCAACTGCAACAAGTGAAAACTCAGTATCCGCTGTTTTTGGAAGAAGCGCCACCTCGAAAGGAATGTATATTGAATCCGGGAGATCTTCTTTATATTCCAGCCAAGTGGTGGCATCACGTGAGATCCATTGACACGTCTGCCAGTGTCAATGTCTGGTGGAGGTAACGAATAGAGCAAACCTTTTTATAGTCACCTAATGAAGGTTGCTTGATCGCTTTCGTCGTGGCAATGGGTTTGGACGTCAATCGAAAATCAAAGGACGAGAAACTTCCAAGTGCAAAACTGGCTTGCGCGCGCAATACATTATGGCGCGCGAGGGGAGCCTCCTCAGTCCGACGCCTGACACCACAAGATGTCAACAAGTCCGGATTTCTTACGCCATTCACCACCCTGACCCCTCAATAATTTTGTCATTATTAGCGACAAATCGAATCTCTGTCAACAAACGGCGAAAAAAGGCTCGAGCCTCCTTCATTACAAATTTTAAACGACACAGTCTTTCGTATTTAACAACGAACGACGGCGTCCTTCACCATGAAAGTTTCGATTCTGGCTCTCTTTGGATTGCCGGTTGCGGTGACGTCATTATCGGCAATCGCTCCGACACCCAACAACAAAATCCTTGTTCTGGTCGAGCCGAGCCCGTTAACCTATGGTGCGTCTATGCAAAATTCCGATAAAAGTAGTTTTTTTGTTGCCAGTGATGGATTTTGTGGTTTCATTTCCCTTATTCTTTGCATGCTTTCTTGTCGCCTTTTTGTTGTCTGCAGTCAGCGGATATGCCAATCGCTTTCAGGCTCTTTTCCAACACTTACACTCCAGACGTAACCAGTTTGAAGTTATCACTGTTGATGTTGTCAACAAAGAAGGGACCCCATCTCGTCCCACCTCCCACTTGGGTGCAAGTGTGCATCATACCAAAGCTGTCGCTCTCCCATTCTATGATCAGTTGGGAGTGAGCTTTGATTGGAAACTGAAAATCGCCCGCGTCATTCGTCGCATGAGCCCGGATATCTTACACGTTTCCAGTCCTGGTGCCATTGTATTTGCTGGTTTGTTCTATTCGCGACTCTTTCAAATTCCCATTGTGTCCAGCTATCATACACACATTCCCGTCTACGTCCGATCGTATGTCCCGAAATTCCTCGGCTTACGTTGGCTGTGTGAAAAATTGGTGTGGATGATTATTGGATACTTTCATTCCTTCATGGACGCCACGGTGGTAACATCCCCCCAAATTCAGCAAGAGTTCATTGATCATGGTGTTCCCAAGTGTTTCTTATGGGAAAAAGGTATCGACACGGAACGGTTCCATCCAAAACACTACTCTGAGAAAATGAGAGATCGCATGACCAATGGTCATCCGGACGATTTTTTGATTTTATATGTGGGACGGTTAGGACGAGAGAAGCGACTGAAGGAGCTGAAGGAAATTCTGGATGGCATGCCGTCGAACGCTCGGCTTTGTATCGTTGGACATGGACCCCATGAAAAGTATCTTCGCAATCATTTTGCCGATAGCGACCGTACCGTCTTTACAGGATTGTTACACGGAGAAGAATTGAGTGCCGCCTTTGCTTCGGCAGACGCGTTTTGCATGCCCTCAGACAGTGAAACACTGGGTTTCGTTGTTTTGGAAAGTATGGCCTCGGAAGTTCCTGTTGTGGGCTGTAATGCAGGTGGCATTCCTCATACTATTCGTCCTGTTGAGAACACAGGATCATTTCTTGTGGAGACTGGCGACATTGATGGTTACATCAAGCACCTGAAAGTACTTCAAGACAACCCAATGCTCCGCAAACGCATGGGAAAGACGGCTCGAGAAGAGATGCTCAACTGGAGCTGGGATGATTCCATGGCAGCGCTGCGAGAACAGACCTACGGGGTGGCAGTCGAAAACAAAAAGAACCGACTTGAAAATCGATTATGGAGAGCGTTGACTCTGCATGATTGGCGTCGCAGCTTGCAACAATGGCAGTGTGTGCCGAAGTCGACGACTTCTGAATAGCAAAGCAGGACAGTAGCATGCGAAGCAAAATGTTGAAGTGAGGTATAAGATAAGATAGTCTGTGATCTGTGATTGACATTCGGTGCAAGCTTTTTCAACCTGACTTTGCAACTACTCCGAAGTCAACGTAGTACGATAGCTACCGTACCTATTCTTCTCGTACACCATTCTACGGTAGGCGAGCTGTCATACACCGGAACAGGCGTAACAACTAATTGTTCGCAGTTCCTTCACAGTTCGAAGTTACTGTTAGTTAGGCACGAGCACTGTCGACTCTATCGACCAAATATCACAAACGAGAACCTCGAAGTTGCCACGTGAGCGGGAAAAAAAGGTATCTTGAGGTCGCGAGTTGTCGCCAAGAAAGCTTGTAAACTGCAAACCGAACATCAACGGCCGCAAAAAGTCTGGCACTTCCATCCATGGCTTCAGGCAGAAATGATCATAAAAACACGTTATAACTGTCAGGACAAAAGAGCGGGGAAAGATCGACCACCTTCCTAGTGTTAAGAGTTGCAGGATACGAGATGATGTCCCTCCGACTTCAAAGCGCATTGGTGCTGACGATTTCCCTGTTGAGCAATGCGACGGTAGTCGCTTTCCGAACGCAGGAAGTAAGAGATGTCGCCATTCGGATCCGAACTTCGAGGTTCCGCCATGGGGCTATCGACTCGAGGAGGGCACTTATGCTGTATTCAGCTATTTCAGCAGAACAGCCAGAATCATCGCTGTCAGGTCTTGTCAACGGCATGTTGGAGGCGCACAAGGAAATCGCAGAAGAAGCGAAAGAACTCGAGGACTTCACCAAATTGTCGAGCGAAAATCCCGGTATGCCATTACTTGGGAGCGATGGGGTGTACAATATATTGACCGAAGAACAGCTACATAACTTTCGATCGGCTCATGCCGACAAGTTGGTGATTCTCAAGTTCTCGTCCCCTGTGTGCAAGGCCTGTAGGGCATTAAAGCAAAAGTTCCGCCATTTGAATGACGCTCCCCACTTTGTTGGACAGCCCGTAGTATTCGCGGATATCGTAATTTCGAACAACAAGAATTTCAAAGATTCTTTTCGAGAATACGTCACCAAACAGTTAAACGTTCGCCAAATTCCCTCTCTGCAATTCTATTCTGCGGGCAATCATCTGGTGAATACCGTAGGCTGTGATCCGGAAACGGGATGTTCTTGGACTAAAATCAAGCAACAAATGGTTGAATTTGTGCAAAAATGGGCGCCTGAAGTGAAAAGAAGGTCGGTCAAAGGAGTAGTGGGCGTCCTATCGGAGGACACGGAGTCTATTACTCACATGAAACCATCAGCTACACCAACAACAGTCAGCCCGTCTCTACTGCACGCGATGCACCGTCGAATACGTGCTGTTCTTTTCCGACATCGAGATGATTAGCTAGCTGTGGACCAACTTGTACATTTCCTTTTGCGGCTATTACTAGAGCCACCAACGATCAAATTATCTACGGATATCACATTTAAGCTTCCAGCCCCATTGACACTTTCAACGAACGCCTCTTTAAGCGATGGACATCTTTTAAAAAATCTTTAGACCTTCTTGGCGAAGAAAGGGCTATCTACTATTCCTACATAGCTACTCAGAGTACGTGGTTTTGATGGAACGGTGTAGTAGAACAAGATGATCGAACGGAACTGACAGTGAACACTACCCCGGAGAACCGGTAGTTCTCTTTTGGTAATTTCACTAGCATTGGGTGTTACGCAGTACGTCGTATTACGAGTAACGAGTACCGGTGGTTGCTACCGGTAGTTTGGTTAGGAATAGGCCAATCCTTACTGTTAGGCCTTTGTGGTATCACGACTTCGATGCAACTCGACTTCACGAAGTCAATTTTTTTCTAACGTGGATACGTAGATACCGGTATGGCAATAGGTATCTACCTACCGGTGGTGGGAAACTCAAATCGCCGTCAAGTTAAGCGTCCGTACGTCGCCAGCGCCATTCTACCCGGCAGGCGCGCGCCAAAATTTAAATCTCAAAAATGAGTTCATATTTTTTATTATCAATCAATTAGTCCGCGCCATAATTTAATTACGACTTAGTTAGCTCCGATAAAGGACTCCCACGAACCAAATACGTGGAAAGAACTCCCGTAGGTTGTTGCGTTGTGTAGGAATTGTAGGAGTCGATGCGTAGAAAATACTTTGATGTTTTCAAAAACTCAAGTCCATAGAAAGTGGGTTGCTGCGTTGTGTAGGAATTGTACCAGAGGGTGCGTTGATGTCTCAGAACTCTCCAGCACTTTTTTTCCTCTTTTCCACCCTTTTGTTGGATCTTCCCGTCTCAGGGAACGCATACCCAGAACTGCGTTTGTGATGTTCGTTCCCAGATGCAATGTCGCTATTCATTTTGCGAATCACCTCTTGCAGATGATCCTTGAGTAGTTCTATATGACCGCTCCGCTGCCCAGCAAGGTTGAGAGCTGTCCGAAATAACTCCGTGACTTGTGCATCTGCTGCGTTCTTCTGATGTCGAAGAGAAGTTACCGCATTTTGTTGTGAAACTTGTAAATTGTGAATGGTGTCGGGAATGTGGCACTCAACCTCAAACATAGGTTCTTGGTCGTCGTCAGTTCCAACCTCAAAGATGGGTTCTTGTTCATCGTTCGTCCCACGAATTGCCGCCTCTACCGTCATGCGAATCTCTGGTAATGGTACTCCTTTCACTGCCACCTTTTTCTGGACCCATGTTAATTCATGTAAGTGCTTCCCCTGGGCCACCAGTGTGTTGTTGTCGTCTTGGATTGATAGCCATGATTCCGGTTGTTCGGAGAGGAAGTCCAACCCTTCAATGTTTATGACTTCGCCGTTTTTGTTGTCTCTTTCAAACTCATCCGCCATCATCGAATCAAACACCGCTGTCCAGTCCTCTGCGCCGTCCCTTCCATAATAATGTTGGAACTGCGAGTGCCATCGTACGCCAAACATGTTCATCGATACTTGCTTCGTCACGGCGTATATGTGTCGACACGGATACTTCATCCGCGATGGTAACCCACAGGAGCACCACAAAAAATTTTGGTGGATTACCTTCACACGGCGGAGCCGAGTGTAGCCTGGAGGGGCAGATAGTCCGCCACATGAGTCGTGTTCCTTGAACACCCACCACTCCCCTGGATCCATTTTTGCATGTATTACCACAAGAGTATTTGCAACATCCCACTCTTCCTTCGCCTTCATGAGGCAATACTCTGTCAAATGTCGTGTTGTGGGCATGTCCGACCACTTCGCAGTCCTTTCCTGCTCCCGTGCATTTAGACGCTGTTGCTGCTTCTGCCGCCTAGTCGATTTGCCTACAACTGCGTTGGCGGAAGAGGTGGTGTCCATCCCCGCCCTCACTCCGTCGAATCCAGACTTCATAGACGCATGCATCGATTCGCTGATCGAAGTTGTCCTGAGATCCATTGTACACAGGTACAACCTCTCGAAGTTGAGCCACATCTTTTCAAGGGGCCGCAAGTGTGTCGTAACCCAGGTCTTTATGGAATTCACAATGTGTGGTTTCAGTACCGAACCACTTCCCTGTTCGAGCCACGCAATGAGATACGACCGAGAATGATTGTACTCCTCACAACTTTCCAGGTCGAAAAACCAGGATTTGACGAACCAACGAACCACGTCGATGGCACGGTGCATCTCTCCCGGATCTGTTCCCACAGGTAACGAAACGTTTTTGTTAAACGAGAGACTGACAGTGTGGAAATAGCATAACGTATGCACGGCATTGGGAAACGTCCCCCCTTCCCCTGTGTTGTTGATGAAAGATTGGTACTCCTGGACACACCCGTCCGTACACATGAGCGACACCCGCTTCGTGACAGTCTCCCCCCAGAGGGTCTTGAGGCAATACCTGAAGCAGTGCCAGAACACCCATGCTTGCCCATTGGGGATGTAAGCCACGCCACAATTGAAGGCCTTGTTGTTTCCGTCGCGGGTAGCCAACGTGAAGAGCTGCTTCTTCGTGTTCTCCGTGCCGAAGGTTACGTCACATGAAATAGATTCTGGATGCATCTGTAGTAGTCGCATCTCCTCTACGGTTGCAAACAGAAAGATGAGCAACAGCTTTTGTGAAGACGACAGTTTGTTTTGGTTATGCAGCAGTTCGAAGCTTGCATGTTCGTCGTCATCCCTCTCAAGTTTGAGTTGTTCCTTCCTACCCTTAACAGTCGACTCCAATAATACACCCGCCTGAGGATCAAACGTCATTATCGCCCAACAAACGTCTGTTCTGTTGGAGAAAGACTTTACCAATTTATCTGCGTTAGTTGCAGATAGGGCGAGTCCCAATTCCGTTATACGCTCTTGCGTCGACATGTAATGCAGTTGAGCGGGCGTGTGTGCAACACCTAACTCGTTTCTGATGTTCAGAAGGGCTGCTGATGCAGTTGCGCTGAGATGCAACTGTGAACATTCCCTTGCAAGTTTTTTTCCTCGTCCGACATAGTTCTTATGTGTTTCGGCAGCAGGTCAGGTGCAATCCGAATGTGTCCTCTATGTCGTGCACAGGTTGGTCTGTTATCTTTTAGCAGTTTCCCCAGGAACCATCTGCCTGCATCAACGACAGAATCCTCACGGATCATGTACACGGTGAGATGGAAGGGGCAAAGGCGATCTCGTGTCAAAGGCCGTTTGGCACTTGTGTTTTTCTTGGTGGCCCGCACGCGTTCAGCACACCTTTTCGTGGTAGGGGGGAGAGACATTGTAGAGCTGCCAGTGACAAGACAGAATCCGGCTTTGAGGGCAGACAACTTGAGTGCAGTGACCAGCTTCTCTTTAGCCGCGAGTCCATGGAACTTTGCAGGGAACATGTACTCATTTCCCTCTTTCAAACATTCACAAAGATTGTGCTTTCTACGATCACCATTCTTGGACTCATCGACTTCCTCAAACGATAGTTTACACTCCCAATCGCAGGAGCGATCGTACAGCTGTTGGAGTTCAGGATGGAGACCGGAGGCACGCTGTAACTGTGTTTCCGTGGGGACAATTGTCGTCGTCGTCATTGTAATCGTCTCTAGCTAGTTTGTGATACAGTGTGCCGACCCCAAAAAAATAAAATTTTAGAAGTTGAAAAAAAAACAAATTCTGACTGTGAAGTACCGCACGTATAAAGTGGTGAAGTTTTTGGAAAGAGATTCGAAATCTGGTGTTCCCGGCAGACTCGAAGGAGCCAGCCGGACAGAGCGCCGGCCGAAGAGGGCTTTCGGCGGGCAGGCGCTGAGTACGACGTACGGACGCTTAACTTGACGGCGATTTGAGTTTCCCGGTAGCGGTTCGTATGATACAGGTCGAAGTTACCGATAGCAGCTCTCTACCGTCTACCGTACGACGTAGCTACGGAAACTGTTGGTTCGTGCACGACTCAAATTCTGGCGGATTCGCCGCGTGTCGTGTTTCTTCTGTATTTGAAGTATTTTATTACTACTCGAAGTAGCATTAATAAATTAATAATAATATTACTATACATAAAATATAACATTATACGACTTCCAGTTGTACTGTTCCTCTCTCTTCACTCTTTTCGACGACGTATCCCAGTCGACATCCGTCGATTTCAATCTTCTTTCGAATCTTCGACCATGAGAGGATCCGTTTTCTCTGTCTCATTTCAGGTCATCTCTGTTCTTTTATGCATGCCATCTTTCATTTTGCCTCTACAAATCAAGGAAAATCTGGCTGACGAGACGGAAACGACGACAAGGCGCAGAGTTTCGACCAATGCTTGGGCAGCTGCTGCCCAGCTCCAACCGCCGGAAACATCCGTTACGGCCGGGGGAGAAGCGGAGGGTTCCGAGTGGTGGCTGGGACATGAATCCTTACTGAAACAAGCATGGAAAGAGTGGGAGGATGCGATGATAGAAGAAGGATCACTGCCATTGTTGAATTCCAGTTTGATCCATCCCGAGTTGAGACACAAAGTTTACGAGTGTTGGAGGAATCCGACGGCAGACAGTGAAGAACATCTTCGACGTATATGGAATGAAACCATTGCTTCTCGTCTTGTATTCTCATATAAGAATCTTCTGACGGAAGAGGGTGTTGAAGCTGTTCGGATACACTTGGAAGCCATTGCCACCTCAAACATTCCAAGGCGTCGACCGAATGGCATGAATCGATACGGAGTGCTACTGGATCCGTCCATTCCCGGGGGCATTGCCCATTCTCCACTACATCTTTTCCTGGACATGTTGGTCAATGACTTTGTGAGGCCGTTAGGACGACTCTTCTTTCCGTCTCATATCCACCTGGACGATGATGCCAACTATTATGCATTTACAATTCGCTACAGTTCTTCCGAAGATTTGCAATTGAAGGAACACTCCGATGCCTCGGTGATCACACTGAATCTCAATCTCAATCTTGCGAAGGAAAACTACGATGAATCGTCCATCTATTTTGTAACAGACGACGTACAAACGAAGGTAGATGGTGACAATGATGTTCTTTCCAAACGGATGAAAAAGCACCGTCACGAACTTCAGTTTGAGCCTGGTATGGCGCTATTGCACCGTGGATTCCTACGTCACGGTGCCATGCCAATAAGCAGCGGTCAGCGTCATAATCTGGTGATTTGGTTGTATGGAAAAGATGGGAGTGTCCGCTTTGCCCCCTATGAACTCCATGAGCAACTTTCCAGAGAACAGCGGTGGTCGCAAGGAAGGAAGATGTCACAGTGCGATGGGGATACATGCAGCGCAGAACTCAACTTTGATTTTCTGTAGATGTGTTACTTGGGAGGTTCTAAATCAGCAAATCAGCCAATCACTGCCAATTTCGTAGCCACTTCTTGGCATGACTTGCTATAAAATCACTACTGCTTACCGGTAGTGTGTACCATACGGCGTACGGTAGTGCTGGAGTGCTGGAGTACCGATGGCTGTTTTCATGAGCTAATCGCACGAACAAACTCTCTACTAGTAGCTAACTGTAAGTAGCTACTAGGAGAGGTGATTTGCCCCATCACTATTCGTGGTAGTCGAATCGAAGGGTCATCTGTGATGCCTCTTTCGAACATTCTATGACATCCAATAAGTAAAAGTCACTTTGTCGATCTTCATTTAGGCGGAAGAGTGACTGTTCTAGCTAGAAATAGGCCCACAGATCCTCTGGACGTCGTACGTTGTGGTTGAAAGTCGTTGTAGTGAAAAGGTGAGAAAAGTACGACATCATGTTGATCAGAATGTTGTTGTGTTGTTCTTTTGTCCGTACGAGTAACGAAGGAGGATGAATTTACAGTTTGTGTGAAACTTTTTTCTGGTTTTGGCTACAGATGACAACCAGTAGGACAACACCGCTGCTTGGATAATACTGAAGTAATAATAATAGAAAGCAGCAAGATAAAGCGGCGAGCTTTCTTGAATACAAACGAACACTTCGATTTACTGAACCCTGCAAGTGTTGTGCCACTTCAAATTCACGGTAATACGAACACCACTTGCACTCTTTATCGTCATCCTGTACTTTGTCGACGGAAAGCACTTCAGCTCTCCTTTGGTCGGAAAGAAAAGAGTTTTGTGAATTCAACGGAAAACTATTCTATCCGATCCGGCTGCTATGAACATGACTACTTCACCTTCACACGACCAACCCAAGGCTTCAGGGTGGGGATGGGGAGGAGCAGCAGCAGCAGCAGCAGCGTGGCTCAAACGTGACACCAACAAGACAGAAAAGCCATCACTGACAACTGTCCACGCAAAAGAGACGGCGATCACGACTGCGTCACAGCCGACAACATCCAAGCCACCAGCTCCTCAACACCCTCCGAGCCCCAAAGCGCAATCCCCAAAGATGACCAACAATTCGTCAAAGACGGTGAAAAAGACGACCAAGGGAAAAAAGAAAAAGACGAAAAAATTATCTTCTGGCAATCCAAAATACAAGAAACCTGCCAAAAAGTCAACCGATGTAGAAGTCAAGAAAAAGACGACAAACCCACTGAAGCTCCTGCAGAAACAACTTCTGCACCAGTTGCCAGTCGATTCAACAATTTTTTTCGCATGACGATCAATCGAAATAATTCGAACCAGAACACTACGCCATCGGAACAAGAAGATACTGCTAAGATACACTTGAGAGAAAAACGAGAATCTGTGCAACGACAGAGCGCCTGGTACGAAGAAGAGCTCATGGAACGACTGTCCGTTCCAGGTGTCGTTTTGAGTTCCGACGATCAGCGCGCCCTGGAGTTGTTTGATCGTCTAAATCGAAAACAGGGCAACAAAGACGATCCGTTACCCCTTGGTGAGGAAGAGCTGGATGATCTAGTGAGATTGACAGAAGTTCGCAAACGGGTCCAAAGGGATGAAGCGGAACTAGAAATTTTATTGGAGCGTCAAGAGATGGGGGAAGATGTGAACGAAGATCGATTGTACCAACTCGAATTACTGGCGCGACAACGAATGGGAGAAACGCTTGATGACGAAGAACAAGCCATACTATACTATTTGGAACTTGACCAGCAAGATGAACAAGATCTAGCCAAGCTCATACAGCAGAAAGAAGAAGGGAAAGACGTAGATGAAACACGGCTTTTTGAACTAGAGTTGCTAGTTCGCAAACGAAACGCGGATGATACAATGACTGATGAAGATATTCGAGACGCCGAGCTTTTAATCCGGCGACGGGAGGATGCTAGAGTCGATCAAAGAGACTACAGAGAGCTTTTGCGATCCAAAGAGCAAGGAGAGCATGTTGATGAAGATCGTCTCCATCTTTTGAGTCTTCTGGATCGTCAACGTCGCGGTGACAATTTAACGAACGAAGAAACTGACCAACTAAACGAATATTTTGATCTAAGAGATGAGGAGCACCTGGATTCTATTGAGTTGTCAATGCTGCTTGAGAAACAGGAAACGGGAGAGAGAGTTGATGAAGAGCGAATCTACGAACTTGAACTTCAAGTGCGACAACGGGCCGGTGAAGACCTGACACTGGAGGAAGAAAAAGACCTGGCAGTACTCCGAGAGCGTCGAGAAACGGACATGCGCCAGGTAGAAGAGCTGAACGAGTTGGTCGCTCTCAAAGAAAACGGCGAAGATTTCAATGAGGACCGTCTATACGAACTGGAACTTCTGATAAGATTGCGGCAGGGCGAGGAACTTACCGCATCCGAGCAAGAAGATCTCGCAATACTTACAGAGAAACGAATCAAGGAACAGCAGGAAGCCGAGGAACGCGTGCGCAAACATATTGAATCGGAACTTCACGAGCTTCAGTTGTTACTTGAATCCAAGGAGAATGGGGAGGAGGTTAATGAAGCTCGTCTTTATGAATTGGATTTGCGCAACAGACAGCGACAGGGAGAGGATTTGACTGATGAGGAAAAGATGGACTTGGAATTATTGGAGATGCAAGGCCACCAAAAAGAGATTTTGAAAGAGGGAAGTACAGATTTTGCTGGGGAACAAGGGAAGTACGATGACGACAGCCTTTCAAGTTTCAAGGATGCAAACCTAACCGAATCAGAGAGGAGGGCTGCAAGGAATATCAAGGATCATTTGGAAGATCAGGGTCTTCCAATCACAATTACTTGGTCGTCTCCTCTGAATAAGAAGGACAAGCTTGACATGAGCTTTGTCAGTCATGGTGATAACAGCTATTTGCTAGACTTGATGCATCAGCAAGAGAACCGAGACGCTGCACGGCACGAAGAATGTCTGGAAGAGGCGCTGGAGCTGTACCAAGTTGCTGTCACGAAGAGAAACCTTCCAGAAAGTGAACAGCTTTTCTTTTCAATTGTGGAAGAATTGAAGCGGGAGAAGATGGAAGATTGGACTGCTGAAGATGAGAAGCTTGACAGTCTTCTCAGGCAGGAAATCAAAGAATGCAAAACTCGCAAGGCAAAATTATCAAGCAGTGAGCATGATGGCTTAGACAGTGAGCCATATATGGGCTCTTTGGCATTTCTTGAGGCTGAAGAGGACAAGTATCAAGTTGTTTCCTCAGATTTGGAAGTATCCAAGGACCTTGGACCTATTCCAGAATATAAAGGGATGGGAGATGTTGACCTCACTGAAGAAGTTGTAATAATTCAGGATCCTGAAGCCAAGAGGTGTACCAATGAGGTTGCTGGCAACAAGCTTAACAAGGAAGACATCCTCAAACTTGGTAGTGATGCAGAGACTATGAATGTGACAGAGGAAGAAGGCAAAAGGTTTGCTGCTGATAGAGAAACTCAAGTTCTTGAAGCTGAAGAACGCAACAGGCTTCCTGCTGAGGCCCAAAAAATGGCGAAACAGATTCTCGAGGATGAGGCCAGAAATCTTGAAGCCATGACCAATGAAGAAGATAGAATACCATCTTCACGTACTGACGCCAAGATGTTGGCTCAGGAAGAGGCAAAAGCAGCTTTAGATGCCACGGCTCTGAGGATTGAAGCAAGAGTGGTTACTGGCACTGAGACCAAGAGGCTTTCTGGCAAAGAGACTCATGCAACTGCAGAAACTGAAGACATTGGGCGTGAAGCCAGAGCAGAGGACAAAGACACAATAGCAGCCCCTGGATCTGAGGCTAAGAGGCTTGCTGAAGAAGACATAAAACCAGCTGCAGAAGGTGAGGCGATGAAACTTGAAACAAGAGCCAGAGAGAAAGTAATAGAAGCTCCTGAAGCTCAGGCCAAGAAGCTCACCTGGGAAAAAGTAGTAGAAGCTACAGAATCTGAGGCCATTAGTGTCAAAGCCAAAGCCAACAAAAAAGCAATAGAAGTTACTGACAAAGATTCCAAGAGGTTTGCTAAGGAAGAGGTAAGAGTTGCTAGAGAAGCGGAGGCCAGGAGGCTGGAAGAGCAAGCAACGAAAGTAGAAGTGATAGCACCTGCTGATGTTGAGTCCACAAGGCTTCCTGAGAAAGAGTTAAGAATAACTGCAGAAGATGAGGGTATGATGCTTAAAACAGAAAGCAATGGGAAAGCTGGAGCAGCTGCAGAAGCTGAACCTATGGCACTTGAAGCTAGAGCTAAGGAGGAAGGCTCTATTGTAACTACTGGAGGTGAAGCCAAATGGTTTGCTGAGGAGGAGGAGGAGAGAATAGCTATAGAAGCTGAGGCCATGGTGCTCAGAAGCAGAAAGAAAGAAGAAGTAATAGCAGCTACAGCAGATGACGCCATGCTATTTGAAGCAGGAGACAAAAAGGAAGAGGAAGAGATAATAGGAATTGCAGAAGCTGACTCCAAGAGTGTTGCCAATGAAGAATTTATGGTAGGCATTGAGCAAGCAAGAGGAGAAAATGTGCCTTTAGAAGTAGAAGGCCACATGGCTGCAGAGAAAGGCATGAAAGGCGTGCTCAACGATGGCAGGGAAGAAGGTAATGAAAGGTTTGATATTGAAGCTCTGGTCCCCAAACCGCAGGTATCTTGTGGAATTATAGGCAAGTCTTTGAATTTTTATGAGCATGTTGACCCTGGAGAAAGTCTAGTTTCACTACCAAGCAATGATGCAAAGAATTCCATTCTAAACTGTTTGAGCACTCCGGGTCAAGACGAAATTGATAACAATGAATTCAATTTTGAGGATGCAGTAAGCAGTATTGCCCTTACTGACAGCGAAATCGATGAATTGAATATGTTGCTTGATGCTCAAGAGCAAGGGATGGCAGTAGATGAAGAAAGATTGTATGAACTGGAGCTCATGGACAGATACACCCTGGATGATAATCTCACTTCAGCAGAACTTGAGGATTTGGGTATCATCTTGAAGCGTCGCAATCGTTTTCAGAAGCACACAAAAGAATACAATGAGCTGCTAGACCAGCATGAAGCTGGCCAATGTATTGATACAAACAGGCTGTATCTATTGGAGCTGGTTGTGAGGCAGCGTTTGGGAGAGTCTCTGACAAGCATCGAGCTGAAAGAACTTGCTCATTTTGAGGCCATTGAGGAACAAAAGGATTTTTTTGCAGATGATGCAAAATATCAATATCAATCTATTGGTCCTTCAACAGAAACATTGCTGAGCGAAGAGCCTTTCCCTTTTTTGGAAGAAGAAGCTGAAGATGAGAATAAAAGTATTGAGGCTGACCATGATTCTCCATTAGCTGATCCATGTTGGTCTGTTGCAAAGCACAGCTCTGCAAACGGGGAAGAGTTGATTCATTTGGAAATAGATGAGTCAAGGCATCTTCAACAGCTCAAGGAAAATGGAGATTGTTTTGAAAAGCAGAGATTACATGTTAAGGCAGAAGCAAGTGATTTGATAATGTTGCAGGGAAGAACCCAGATATATGAAAAATGTGCAAGAGAATACAATGCTGTAACAGAAAAAAAGGACAAGGGATCAGGCATTGACACACATCACCTCTGCTGCTTGGAACAAGTTCCAAGGAATCAACTTGGAGAATCGCTAACTGAAGATGAACTTGATGATCTCAAGGCATTTGAAATGGCAGAGAAGAATAGAAAGGATTTTTGCACTGCGGATGACATATCCTTTTCCACAATTGAAAAATCTCAACACTGCCACACAAACTCACAGAATTCTTGTTTGGATAAATTTTGTGAAGAGAGTTCTGTCCAGGTTCAAGAAAGACTTACAAACATGCAAGGTTCCACTGAGGACCACAACACTGCTGCAAGTTGCGATCAACATGACAGCAAATCTGAAGACATCAATTTTGACAACAGAAAAAGACTGACTGGTGAAGCTGTAGAGATGCAACATGATGCTTCTGGGCCTGGTGATGATAACAGTATTGAAGGTTGGAGGCATAAAAAACTTGAAGGCACTTCTTTCCAAAGTAGTATGGTTGGAATATCGGACAAATTTTGTTATGAAAAATTTAGGATGGATTTCAGAAAAGGCGGTACACCAGGGAAACAAAATGACTTCACAATGGGAAGTTTTGATTCAGTAACAAAGAGCGTAGGATTATGGGATGGCAAAGATGAGGAGAAGAAGGAAAGCTTCATCCATAGAATTGACCTGTCAGAGCAGAACGATCTTCAACACAAGCACTACAAGGATACTATAGAAAGTGTCTTGGATGAACACAGTGTCAAACATACCCAGGATTCAGAAGGAAGCTCACCCAGAGATAATGAAGCATTGAGAAATGGTGTTGCATCTTCAACCCTAGTTCAACAAAGCAATCCTTTGCAAGAAGCAGAAGTTGTACTGGAAATGTCTGATGATACGAAGGAGGATGAGCTTACATCAGATCCTCCTGAAACTACCTTCTGTCCTCTAATTTCAGAAGCTAGCGAACCCGATCTGTGTTTGAGTCAGGAAGAAAAAAAGAAACTAGAAGAACTGATTGAAAGGCAAGAAAGTGGTGATGATGTTGATGAGGAGGAGATTTATGAACTGCAATTACGGGGGAGATTCTTCGCTGGAGAAAAACTTCAATCAGAAGAGCTAGAAGATATTGAGTATATCAGAGAACGTAGAAAGCTGCAAGAGGTCTATAGGAAAGAGATTGAGACGGCAAGAGCTATGATCAAAGCTGGAGAGGAAATCGACCAAAAACGATACTATTTCCTTGGGCTCATCGAGAAAAAAAGACTTGGGCATTCTTTGAATGAAGAGGAGCTGTTAGATATTGTCGACTTTGAGGCAGCAGAGAATGAAATGTCGTCAAAAGAGGGATCAGAGAAATCAGACTCTGAAGCATTAAATCATGTTAAATCACTGATCCAACCAAAGTTGAGTGCCGCAGACGAAGCAAGGAACCGAGCCCTAGCCCTTCTCAATACTGCTACTTACCCAATTGAAAGCACTGAATCATCAGTTGGAACTGATATTGCTGAAAATGTGTTACAAAATGGAAATCAACGCGCAATCCAGGACATTTCATTTGTTGTCCATCAAGCACAAGAGGAAGAACAAGTAGGTGGCACAGCATCATTGGGTAATTCCATGGAAGAAACAAAAGGAGAAAGTTCACCTCTTAAGGAAGCATTTGTGCAGAACGTAGATACTGACCGAATGAAGAAAATGGAGAAAGAAAGTTGTGGCAAAGGAGTCTCTGATATAACACAGTTGAGCCCATCACCCGAAAATGTCCTGTGTGATACAGGCATTTCATCCAATTTTAAGGCGATCAAAGGCTGGGGAATCAAAGGACTATTTGGGCTTGGTAGCAAATCATCAACTAAAGACAAAGTAAAAGCTACCAAAGATGTCAATGACAAAAAAATCCCAACCCAGGGGGTTGACACAATGGTTGTCACAGCGGGTACCTCTTTAGTAATAAGTGAAGAAACAGAGGATCTCTCTGATGGAGAAGACAGGATCAGCGATCAAGATCCCCCCAACAAGGGCCTTTGTTGTGCAGAGGATAAACAGTGTGATCTCAAGTACTGTCCAGACAACAGTCCTAGGGCTAATGAAGCTGTACTTGGCAATGAACCAAAACAATTTTTCAAGAAACAGAGGAGAAGTGGGCATCTGTATCCAAGGTATCACACACAGGTCTTAATGAAGCAGTGGACCTTGTTTCTGTAGAAACTGGCATTTTAGATGACTCAAATCAGCATGGACAAGATAGGAACACCAAGCAAGATCCTCCCAACAAGGGCCTTTCTTGTGGAGAGGATAAACATTGTGATCTCCAGGGCTTTCCCGTCATCAGTCCTAGGGCTAATGAAGCTTTACTTGGCGATGAACCAAAGGAATCTTTTCAAGAAACAGAAGAGAAGTGTGCGTTTGTGTCAAAGGTTTCACACACAAGTCTACATGAAGCAGTCGCCCTTGTTCCTGTAGAAACTGGCATTTTAGATGACTCAAATCAGCATGAAGGAGATGACAGGAACAGCGAGCAAGACCCCCCCAGCAAGGGCCTTTCTTGTGGAGAGGATAAACATTGTGATCTCCAGGGCTCTCCAGACAACAGTCCTAGGGCTAATAAAGCTTTACTTGGCAACGAAACAAAGGAATCTTTCCAAGAAACAAAGGAGAAGTGTTCATCGGTATCCAAGGTTTCACACACAAGTCTAAATGAAGCAGTCGCCCTTGTTTCTGTAGAAACTGGCATTTTTGATGACTCAAATCAGCATGGAATTGTTGGGCAGGAGATAGGAGCAGAGGGAGAAGAGACCCCAATATCTGGAAAAGACATGCAGCTGGAAGAAAGTGTCCATTCATCACCATTGATGCAGGACCATGATCCTGAAGGAAGCAAACCAATTCAATCACCATCTAGGGTGGATACAAATAGCGTGCATGTAGGGGTAGGGAATGCAGTAGATGACACAGCAGACGTGATCTTACATCGCCCCATTGATGTCTGTAGAGAAAGTGGGCAATTTGTCCAAACTGCCCATTCAGAATCTCATCTTGACTTTGACGTGGAGGGAAACAATTTCAAATCCTCAGAATTCTCTTTGAATGATGGCTTGCAGCATCCGGATTCTCCACTCGACCATAACGTGACAGGAAACAGTTTTGTATCCTTGCAATCCACTACGGATGATTTAACAGGTGTTTTTCCAGTGAAAGAAGTCTGGGACCAGGATAGTACCAAAGACCAAAGCAAAAGGAAGGACGACGATTCAGTTTACACTTACGAGGAAAGACTCTTGGAACTGGAAAGAAATGGAGAAGAGCTGAACGACAATGAGCTGTTTGTTTTGGACATCTTCATTAAGAGAAAAGAAGGGAAAATCATATGTCAAGAGGAGTTGGACCAGTTGCACCTTCTAAAGAGTCAAGAAAGAGGACGCCAACAGGATTCCAAGGAGCTCAAAGACCTGAAACACAGAGCCCTACAATGCCAACCAGTTGATGAGGAGCGAATTTACGTATTGGAATTATTCCAAAAATTTTGGGATGGAAAAATTATGAATGAGGTCGAGCTATTTGAATTGGATGCCTATGATCGCATCCGGTCTGGTGAGGAACTTTCTGCCGAAGACCTAGATGATTTGATGGCTCTACGCGATGAGAGGGCAGCTGCCAAAGTTGACTTAAAGGAACTCGAAAATCTTCGTTTAAAGTATGATGGCGGCGAGGCAGTGGATGAGGCCAGACTTTTTGAGCTTGAAATCAAAGCCAAAGTTCGACAAGGCGTGGAGCTGAATGATGAAGAAATGTACGCCTTGCAGCTTTTCGACAAGATCAATTCTGGCAAAGAACTGACAGACGTCGAAAATGACGATCTCACTATTTTGTTACGACACGCATCTTCTGAAGTTGACGGCCTAGAACCACCTACCGAATCCAGTGAACCACCTGTTAGTGACCTTCAAAACACAGTGTTTCAGGGGAATGAAGATGATCCTGTTGACGACCCGTCGATTGAGAGAATTCCTTCTGATGCTTGCCAAGCCGACAATCAAGATGAAAACCTGGAGTTTTTTAATGATCAAAAGGAAATTGTGACGCACAAGGAGCTAACAGCACCTTTCAACAAAGACAAAGAGCTCCAAGGGGTGGACAAGGAGCAAGACAAAGTCACCTTGAGTTTTCTCAAAGAGTTGACAAGCATTCGTGAGATGCGAGACAGAGGGTTGGATTATGATGAAGATCTTCTTTATGAGCTTGAGTTGCTAGCGAAACGAGAAAGTGGGGAGATGATGGACGACGACGAACTCTTTGAGGTGGACATGTTTGAAAAAAGGTCAATGGGGACGATTTTGAGTGTTATGGAGCTCGATGAACTTGAGCTTCTGAAAAAGCGAAGGATCGACAGGAAGCTCGACGAAGACGAGTTACAGGCGCTTCGGGAGCGTCTTTTCGTGGAGAAGAAGTAGACGAAGACCTTCTTTATGAGCTTGAACTTTTTGAAAAAATGAGATTTGGTGATCCCCTCACAGAAGACGAACTTTTCGAACTAGATATATTTCAACTGATAAGGGATGGAGTGGCCCTATCGGAGGAGCAAATTCACGAGCTTGAGATCCTAAAAGGCAAAAGAATGGAAGCAGCCCTAGACGAAGAAGACCTGCGCATCATGCGAGAAACGAAGGCTCGCGGAGAACCCGTGGATGAAGACTTTTTGTACGAGCTCGAGCTCTTCCAGCGAAAAAGAAACGGTGATTCGTTGACAAAAGATGAAGAATTAGAACTTGCACTTTTTCAACGACGACGAGACGAGGAAGAGCTGCAAGAAGATGATGCAATCAAATTGGAAATACTTAGGAACAAAAGGATTGGCAAGGGAAACAATCCTGGAACAACGGCAGCCAGAAAGCTTGCAGGATCAGACATCGATGATGATTCCGTTTACAGGCGCACACTGCTTGATCGGCAGATGAAAGGTCAACGGTTGGACAAACAGGAATTTGTCTGGCTTGAGCTTCTTCAGAAAGCAAAGAGAGGAGATAGTTTACTTGAAGAAGAGCTCGATGAGCTTGACGTCATGCGAAAACAACGAAAGGAGGCCACCAGTGATGTTGAGGTCAAACAAACTAGAAAACTCCTTGAGAAAGAGATGGAAAAGAGAACGAGACGAGATTTGAAGGAACAGCGTAGGAAAGAGCGTGCTGAAAAAAAAATCCAACGGCGGCTAGAAAAGGAGGAAAAGAGAGAACAAAAACGGAAAGAGAAGGAGCACAAGAAGATGCTGCGAGAGCGCAGGGCAAAAGTAAAAAAAATGAGAAAGAAGCGAGATAAACATCGTGACAAAGAAGGAGGACGAAAGAAAGAAGAATCTGTCACAAAAGATCTCGAAACTTCAAAGGAAGAATTAAGCGTGAGAACACAAGCAAACACAGCAGTTGAAATCGTCAACATGCCACCAGTGCCTCTTTTGGCCACCAAAAGTGAGGAAGCAAAAATCGGACTTTTTTGGTGGTGTTTGGAAGAAACAAGAAAAGCAAAAAAGAGTTAGAGCTAGAAGAAGCAAGGCGGCGTCAGGAGGAACTGATCAAAGAGCAAATGAAAGCCCTAGCACTAGAAAATGAATTGAAGGAGCTCGAGAAAGAAAAAGAATTGCAGAGAGAACTCGTTCGAGAGACTGTTGATCGAAAATCTACCGGTTCAGCTGGGTCTTCCTCATGGGAACCGATTCTGCTGCGGAAGGACAAGAAAGTGACGATGAGTCGTCTGACACCAGTTCATCCGAGGAAAGCAAAAGCGAGAGTGAGAGTGATGGCTCTCTCGAATCAACAGAGAGCTTCGGCGAGGAAACAGATGAGAAGTTCCCAGAGAACGTGGTCGTGTCTGAACGACGACCCATGCGTGTAGCCAAACGCCGAGAAATGAATTTGCGATTAAGAATGTCGATATTGCATAGGCAGGAATTAAGAGGGATGACAGTGGACGCCACCGCAACAAAGAAAGTTAACGATGGCCCCCTGAGTCGGAACCCGTGTTGTTAATGGAACACCCAGATGATGCATCTTCAGCATCGATCGAGCCCCCGGCTCAATTGGAAGGAAAATCTCTCACAGAAATGGTAGATCGTCCAACAAAGGGAAAGTCTAGAACTATTACCCTTTCCGCCCATCTGCGCAAAAAGAACAAAAAGCGTTCTTCGAGGAAGCACAAAGCTAGGTACGGAGATGAACTTAGCCTAGGGACAACGCAGCTTTCGAAAATTGCCAAAGCGACAAAAACTGAAATTGATGTCGTCGAAAGCGACAACAACTTCCTTAAAAAAGAAGTGGATAGGATGTTGGACAAAAGTGACCGCCCCTGGATAGCCGAGAGCGATATGAACCAGGTTGATCATTTTTCTACCATTGAACCTCCTCGCAAAGAAGTGAACAAACCATACGTGGAAAAATTCTTCAATATATCCAACCAGCATGTCTTCGACCGTTCCGTCTTCAACTTTAATCAATCTTTCGGTTCAAAAATGTCTGTGGTGAATGAAGACGATGGTTCTAGATCTAGAGAATCCCTTTCAGAGTCCGAATCAGTTGCTAGTGGAAAGCTTGTTAAGGAGGGAGAAATCGGCAGCATCAAGGAACCGAACGATCCGGAAGATGTCACTTCTTTGGTGGAATCGCTGTCGTCGTTCGTCTCCCTGAGTGAAGAGAAATACATTTTTGAAACGCCTGATTACGAGACAATTGAAACAAGGTTGGCAGAAAACTAAGGACGAAGGAAGCCGAATTCGATGCTGCATGGGAGACCATTGTTGCTGATGAAAATGTGGCGGCACAGATAAGCCAACGTCTTCGAGAACGCCAGCGAACAACCCGCAGTGACGTTAAGAAAGACGACAAGGATGTAGAATTAAATGGATACTACAATGTTCCTCGGCTGTTTCTATTCGAAGGAGAGAAGACCAAAAGTAAAAAGACGAAACGAAACAAGAAGAGGAAGGATAGAAAGCTACAAAAGAAGCTCGACAGGACCCTCTCCAAGGAATTTAGGAAGGCCATGCGAGAAGTGTTTGAGTCTGATTCCGAAGATGAATACGACAAGACATTCGGCGAACATGAGGACGGGGAAGTCGAAGGCACTCCAGATCGCCGAAAAGCGATGGGCAGACTTCATACGGACTTGTCAGACAACAGCTTGAACGAAAGCGGATCAGCGGGATCAGACCAGAGCGATGATTTCGATCATGGGGGTTATATGGCAAGACTTCGTGATCGATCCATGCAGCAAGAAGTCAGGAAAGTTCTCTACGAGAGCCGACGACAGCTTATGGCTGCCAGTAATCACAGCCACGTGAGTTCTGATGATGATCTAAGCCAGAACTCAGACATAAGTCATCGCGAGAAAAGCGGTGACAAGCCGAAAAATAACGAGAAGAAGCAACTGAAGAAGAAGCGAGCAAAGAAGAATCGGAACGGAGAACTTGTAGGCGAGGACATTGACCCCGCAGATGTATACGCGAAAGAACTCGAGAAGCAAAAGGAGAAGAAAACATTCACTGTGGCAGATCTCCGGAGAGATGGAAGAATTGAAACAGGTTAACTTTGGTCCGCCTCCGGCAGATACGGCACAAAACGTTAAAAAATTGAAGACTCCAAAGAAGCCAAAGAGCTCTGCGAATATTGCAAGTTCGGGTGGTATGCCAATTCAACGTCCAGGTCTTGGCAACAAGTTACAATCGTTCACCACTGCTGCATCGGAATTAGGTTTGTTGTCGGGCGGCAAGGCAGAAGTTTTTGGCACCCACCCCGAAACAATTTTAGAAGACGATGAAGAAGAAGGAGCCTTCTTGACCGGAGGAAGGAACACAAGCGGTGACTTTGATGATGATATGGGTGGATTCAACGACTCGAAAGCGTCCGGGGGGTTTGGGTTCCGCGGTGCTGGTCTCTCCAATTTTAATTTCTTCAGCGGAGCGGCGTCCTCGAAGACTCCCTCCAAATCATCAAAGAAGAAAACGGCAGGCTTTAGGGGTAGTTTTGGTGCTGGATCCTCCAACTCCGTCATCGGAGATCTAATCAATGCAGGACCTCCTTTGGCTTCTCCAGGAGGATTCGGAGCCTCTTCCAGTTCCAGAGATGCAGGACGAAGAAAAAGGAAAGGGCAGACGGTCGTCCATGTTTAGTTTGATGGGAATGGGTAGCAAGAGATTGATACCTAAGTTTACGATCCCAAGCAAGAGGATGTCGGGGGCAGCCGGCGGTGGAGGATTCATGATGGACGACGACGACGATGATCAATTTGAAGGAGGGATGGGATTGCTTGGGTAGCTGGTAAAACAGACATAAATGCCGCTGCTTCTTAAAAAAATCATAACTTGATTCAGTTGTTAGTAATCCATCTCACGAAACGTCAACCGCAAGTCGTAACATTGGTGGTTATGAACATTGAGGTGAATCATACGACAACACAT
>JAGRRH010000076.1:0-82346 GCA_019154785.2 Nitzschia inconspicua
ATAGAAATGCCGTTTTGATGGTCTTTCTACTACTACTGATATTATACTACTACTACTACATATTACTCCGGAGTAAATCTCATATTTCACGGTCCCAACACAAACTAGCTACACTGTGTCTTGTGTCCAAAAAAAATCTATTTCATACATGAATTGGTCCTCAACAGGTAAAAAGCCTTCGACATTATGAAAGAGATTCCGTGTGCATGCATCCACAGAAAGCACTTTTGCCGGAACCCTGCCTCCGATGCTCTGGATGGTCAGCAGCCCACGAATGAAAAGAAGAGAACATTTTCCTATCTCGCCATGGAGGGCGAAGCGAGAACGGCATCAATCCTATCCCAGTACAACGGTCTCTGGTATGAGTGCGACCGCTCCATGTCAAAAACCATAAAGAGAGGCATTTTTGAATGCAGTTCTGTTTTGGAAGACAGATTTCCCAGAATCTTATGGGAGGAGAAGGTGGAACCAGCAGAGCCCGCCAAGCGACAGCAAATTTGCCATTTCATCATGGAAGAGTCGCTATGTATCCCGCGACGTGCTCGCCTTCTTCGATCCAGAGAATCTCCTCTCACCTACACAGACTCCAAGAATCTTCTTTGGTTGCATCATCCTTCTATCAGTTTCGTATCCGTAAGACAAAGGATACATCACTTTGCCTGGAAACAAATGCTAATGTTGATGAATGCAATTTTGTTAAAGATGAAGATGAAATGGGTCAAGATAGCAATGGCTTTGATTGCCATTTACAAATTGTGGCTTGAACCCATCGAAGTCTCATTATCGAGCTCGTTTGATCAAGGAAGACATTTGCAAACACTGCAACCAGTCTTCACCCGATCATTTCTTTGACATAATGGAAGAAACGAAATGCATCCGCCAGCCTCTGTTGATATCTGGATGCGATTCTAATATATTTTTCTCTCTGGAGCTTCGTCGAAGCAACCGCTAATATTGCACCCTGTTCACCTGTATATATTGAAACAAGGGTGAATAAATTTCCTAGATCCCACTCTTCGAAAGTCATAATCTCTTTCTTTAGGATATGAAGTATTCTCAATTTATACTATGTCAGCAGGTTTGATCCTACTACGTAGCTTCGTTTTAAAGACTGAACTTGTCGCTTATTCCTCCTTTTGTCCGACTACCCCCTCGGTCTAGAAGAAAAGAGCTCTCACGTATAAAAGATTCCTCGGTTTCGTTTGTCTGCAAGCAACGAATATCGTTGTTTCACACTCTGTTGCTCGTTTGCGATCTACCACGAAGTTGTAGTTAACTGTAAAAGTTAGGAATAGGCTATCGTTGAACTGAAATATGAGAAAAATATTGGAGTAGGATAAGTATATACTCCAAGTACTATGAAATAAGTCACAAAAGACAGGATAAGAGAGTAGACTCTCTACTTTGTATTCCATTGGTGCCTACTGGTGGTCTACCTAGGTACCTAGCTCTACCGTAGCTACCGGGTAGTAGAGAAAAGTCCCTATTTCGAAAGATGTTCCTCTACATCACAACTGTAGACTGAAGAACACCTGCGGTCGTGAACTCGTGCACCTTCTACTTCAAATCATTTCTGCGATCTACTCTGTCTACTACCGGTAGTCTAACGAAGGCTCCGAATAATCGGTAATAATTGCAAGACACGTACATACTTAATTGATTCCGAGTGAATTGAGCTGTGGAGAGTGAATTGACTGTGAATTATGAAGATGTCTTTTACGTACTCTCGAGTACTGCGTACTGCAGGTACGTATGATACGAGTAGGTAGCGTATACCGGTACGAACTAGGTATGATACAGGTTGACTACCGGTAGGTAGGTAGACTGCGGTTAGTATTTACAGTCCTTCGTACCTAGGTAGACTACCGGTACTACGACTACCGTAGTACGTAGAATACTAACTGTAAGTCGCAAGTTACGGTAGCACTAATCACGTAAAAGCCTACGTACCGGTACAACAGTAATACCTAATAACGTACTGTGAGAGTACCGGTACATTGGTAATTTGAAATACTACTACTACGTACCGGTGGTACTGTTGTACGTAGTACCGATACTTCGTAATAACGGTGGACATTACGCACAATCGTTCGGTAACGACTGGGCCCCAGAATACTTGACAAGATTTATAGAAGATTTATAAATGGCATCGTCTCACACGTTTTGAGTCACGGTTTTGACGTCACGACAGATTGAAGATCCGCCGCCATGAAGACTGAGGTGGCGGCAAATGACAGAAAATACAGGGAAATTCTGCGCATGTCTACGTAGAATTCAGTACTCTGTTCTCTGTTCAAATGTATTTCATGGAAGCACAATCACGTTGGAGAAAGAAAATAGTCTCCTGTAACTTTCATCATAATTGGAATATCTTTAGTTTACACGCAACTTTCATCAGTTTCTGTAAGCCTGCTAAGATCTCTGACCCTGAGATCTTGATGTAGTGGAAGCATCAAGCAGGATATTCTTAGACCGGCTCCCTTCTGGAGATATCCCTGGTCTTTCTTTCAAGTCATCGTTATCACTATTAGTCCTATCGTCTCTGCCGGAGTCTTGCTCACTCCAAACGAAGAACCAAGACTCCAAATCTTGGCAGAATCTTATCAGATTAACAGTCGCAGGCATGCTTTCAGTGATGAAGGAAAGGTAGCATGGGACACCTTACCTGAAGCACACAGAACAACGATCTCTGCCAAGATCAAACCTATTAACAATCCTCCAATCGTCCAGCTTCACCAACAAAAGCAAGGTGAAGACATGGAGGAGCTCCGGGATGCTTCAGCTGATTCCCCTGTTGAGACAGAGCAGTGTAATGACACGCTCCAGGATCACAAAGCTCCGCAACTGCAACCTTCCATTTGGGCAACATTTTTAGCCAAAGACAAGAGTGCACCTATTTGCCAAGCCAACATGTGTGTCACAACAAGATCAGTTATCCATAGGGTTTCTTCCACCTCTGTGAAATCCAACCAGTCCCTGTCGACATAAGAACCAATGTAGGTAGTGCATGTCAAGACTGCAAAGTTACCTATGTGTCTGACCGCACTGGGGATGCCCAGGGAATGGACAACTATCAGTTGAGCTCTATTTCAAGTAGTACTGCAGCAGGATATGCTGTCAGCAATAAAGGACCTGTCATCCTCATACTAAATCAATATGCGCTGATGGGGAGAGGACACTCCATACACTCACCAGGACAGTTGGGATGGTTCAAGAATTCTGTCTGTTGTAAATCTATTCATGTTGGTGGAATGCAAAGGATCAAAACAGCGGATGGCTACATCATCCCTATAGGGATATTGAATGGTCTGCCCTATGAATGGATGCGCAAGCCTACAGATAAGCAGTTCGACACCCTACCTCATATCGTGTTGGCATCTGACAACACACGGGATCCTGACATCATGGATTTGGATCATGAGGAACATGAGGAAGAGGACAATCAATGGATTGACGCCATTGAAGGCATCCATACAACCTTTCAACACACTGCCCAACTAGTAAGGACTCCCACCGGTACCCTACTTCAGCAAATGTATAGGTCACAAAATCCAGCCTTGAATGTGATCCAGAAAGGAGAAACGGTTGCTACCTATGAGCTATTCAGTGGCACCCCAGCTGTTGAATGTGGAGTAACACAATGCCAAGTGTTTGTAGGGATGACCACGGATGTCACAAATGTAAACCCACTTCAAACCAGCACACTGTCTGTCAGCTTACTTGAAGACAACGTACCATCATGGGGAGCACCAACCCAACTTGTCTCTGACAGTGACCCCATAGACATCTCTGGAAGAGTCAACATTGTCTCATTGACTGCTTTGCTCGGTGTGACTGTTGACACTAGTGTCCTTCTTTGGTACCACCTCTGGCAACCCCTTGGATGTGCACTCACATGGAAAATTATAGATGCTGTCATGAGCAAAGTCTTGCACCAACTTCTTCTTTGCCCTACTTCTGAGGGTGCTCTCAACATTCGACTGGGCACAATTGGTGGGGAGGCTCCTACATATGTCAGGCCCACCATCTTTTCAAAATTTGTCTTTTCAAAATTTGATGACCCTTTAAATGATGGAACCAACTGTACCATTCAAATGTCTCAAGGCACCCATCTAATTGTTGATCACCTAGAGTCAGTCGACTACGGTGTGGTATCAATGAGAAGTTTCCAAATAGTCATGTTTCTTGCTGAACTCAATGGTCTTGAGTTTTGGTCAACGGATATTGGCAATGCCCATCTGGAATCTTATCCGGATCAGGAAAACCATATCCTCATCATCTCTAGAGCCCCCCATGGTCAGAGAGCCCTCTATGATCTAAAATTGAGTGGACAAGGGTGGTATGATGAGTTGCATGATTGCCTTGTGGCACTAGGATTGTTGCCATGCAGAGCAGAGCCCGACATTTGGATGAGGAAGAATGGGGAGCTCCAAGTTTGGAAATACGTGGTTTTGTATGCCATGCAGCATCCCCGGGTATCCATTGGCAGTCTGACTCCAAAACTTTTTGAATTCAAATTGAAAGGTATCGGAAAGATTCCTCATCATTTGAAATTGCAGTTCAGCCAGGACGAGGACCGCACGCCACGTTTGGGACAAAAGAAGTATCCAAAGAAGATAACTGAAGGATATGTCTGCTTCTTTGGCTCCAAACCCAGAACAAATGCTTGTGCTCCTCTGGAGAGGGGAGACCACCCAGAGATGGACATATTGCCCTTCCTAGACGAAGAAAAGACCAAGATGTACCAATCACTCATTGGTGCGCTCCAATGGATTATCACCATTGGCTGGTTTAACATCTTCCCTACCTTGATCACCATGTCATTTATTCAGGACGCCCCTAGATACAGACACTTGGAGAAGATCTCGAGGAGACACTCTTGCCTAAGCTTTGTCCAGGGGGTGATACTGCCGGAACAGATCAAAACCGCAACACATCTACATGAACCGACGATGTGGGGAGTGACAAGATTTATAGAAGATTTATAAATGGCATCGTCTCACACGTTTTGAGTCACGGTTTTGACGTCACGACAGATTGAAGATCCGCACATATGGATCCGCCATGAAGACTGAGGTGGCGGCAAATGACAGAAAATACAGGGAAATTCTGCGCATGTCTACGTAGAATTCAGTACTCTGTTCAAATGTATTTCATGGAAGCACAATCACGTTGGAGAAAGAAAATAGTCTCCTGTAACTTTCATCATAATTGGAATATCTTTAGTTTACACGCAACTTTCATCAGTTTCTGTAAGCCTGCTAAGATCTCTGACCCTGAGATCTTGATGTAGTGGAAGCATCAAGCAGGATATTCTTAGACCGGCTCCCTTCTGGAGATATCCCTGGTCTTTCTTTCAAGTCATCGTTATCACTATTAGTCCTATCGTCTCTGCCGGAGTCTTGCTCACTCCAAACGAAGAACCAAGACTCCAAATCTTGGCAGAATCTTATCAATACTGGAAGACAATATTATTTGAAGCAGTACCAAAACACCCAGGTCTGGCCGTTGGGGATGTATGCTCTGCCACAATTGAATGCTTTGTTGTTGCCGTCAACAGCAGCAAAGTCAAAAAGCTGCTTCTTTGTATTCTCTGTTCCAAAGGTAACGTCACACGAGATAGATTCTGGATGCATGTAGAGAAGGCGGATCTCCTCAGCGCTTGCAAACATAAAAATTAGCACTAGTTTCTGCCGCCCAGTTAATTTGTTTTCCGAGTGCAGCTTCACAAATTTGGTATACTCAGCATCGTTTCGCTTCAATTTCAGGAGTTTCCGCCGGTCCTTGGCAGTTGCTTGCAGTAGTAAGCCTTCTTCTGGGTTGAACGTGACCATCAACCAGCACACGTCCGAAGCTTTGCACACTGTTCCGCAAGTTGTTTCTCCTCTTCCGACATATTGGTAAGGTAGTTATGCAACTCTGACGGACGGAGCTTTATATGACCTCGGTGCCACGCACAGGTACGTTTGTTAACATTAACGTGTGATACGAACCATTTCCCTGCGTTTACGGGGGCATCCTCGCTAACCATATAGATGTTCAAGCGGAAAGGACAGACAAAATCGGGTTGGGTTGGCTTCTTGGTGGAGTGTTGTACTTCTGAGAACCACTTGCACCAGCAGACTCCTCCGCATCAACTGAATTTGCGGCATTCCGCTCCTGCCCGTTCATGGGCCTGTGCAACTGCCCCTGCTCGCAGTAGAGGCTGACATGAGCTTGTCGCATACTTTTGGTTTTCGGTTGTACTTGCACTTCTCCATCGATGGGATTTCCAGATGAATTACGAGTGAACAGCCAGAAACCACACTGAATGGCGGCTATCTTGAGATCCACAACAAGCTGCGTTCGAGATGCAAGGCCACGGTACTTGGCAGGAAACTTAAAAGGCCATTCTCTGGCAAGGACTTCACAGAGATCATGCTTCATGGTTGGTTTTCCAGTTTGCTCGTTGATTTTATCATCAAAGAACAGATTACACTGCCAGTTCAAGGACTCATGGTGCAGGTTCTGAAGGTCACGGTACGGACGGGAGGCATAGATTTGGCACAGTGATCGTCGGTTCAGATGTCATTGTCGGGTATCGTTGCTAGGTATGTAGCTGTTGAGATAAAAAGTGGTCACAGCGAATAAAATTTTATGCAGATTGTTGTGATGCGACCACCGGTAGCTGCCGGTAGTAACATTACGCGTAATAATCCACGTAATAGCAAAGTAGACTGTGAATATAACAGTAAAATAAAAACATAATATTATCATCCCGTAATAAGCTGCCTAACAGTAAACAGTAAATACATACTACGTAGTTCTTTCAAGCCTACTATTCCTTCCAAAAGCACTGAAGCAATTGATTTGGCGGAAGAAAATACCGATGATGCAATGAATGAAGCCATTGATGAATTATTGTTCTGTGCATCGGCTAAAATGGAAAGTGGTTATGAATTCCGTGACAAAGATGGCCATTTCCAGTGCCAATCAATTTTAACAAGATGTCGTGAAAGCCTTATGTGTGGAAAGAATTTGGTTGTGTGTCCAAATGTATCAAGTAGTGAGCAGGTGATAGTGATTGAAACACCGGGAGAACAAATAATGACTGAAACAAGTGAAAACGAACGTGATATTGTCATGAGAACCACAAATGAGATGTTGCATACTTGTGCATTGAATGCGTTGGCGCTAAAAGTTGTGAAGAGAATTATTGATAAAAATGGCAATACGATTGATATGGAGGTCAATGGGACATTGGAAAATGTTCGTCAATTTGCTGATATGTCTTTTTCTGATGATGTTTATCAGGAAAAATCGTTCGAGATTATAACTTGTGCATTTATCAATCAGCTTTACAAGCAAAGTGAACAATGTGCAGAAGAAACTTGCAAATTTCACACTGATAAGCAATCAACTTCCAAAAGAAGGAGATTTAGTAATGCAAGAGACAAGATCGAACTGGCGACTGGTCACAAACAATTGATTGGTTTTCTCTCTGGTGCAGGAGGGACTGGTAAAAGTCATGTCATAAGGACAGTATGTCTGTATGCACAGAAATTATGCCAAGCCCTTCATGTGGTGTTTGATAAACGGACGATTGTTGTAACAGCACTCACAGGTGCAGCTGTTGTTTCTATTAATGGGGAGACAACAGCAAAAGCTTTTGCATTGAAGAGGAAAGTACAGGATGAACTTGATGAGTTTAGAAATACTTATTTGGTTGTTGTTGATGAAATTTCTTTTGCTTCTATTGAAGATATGGAACTGCTGAATGAGAAAATGAAAGAGATCTTGGACAAACCATTGCAACCTTTTGGAGGAGTACCTATTGTGTTCTGCAGAGATTTCGCTCAGCTTTCACCTGTTGGGGGGATCCCCCTATATAATGAAGATAACGGGGTTGTGTGGAGAGATTTTGTGAATGTTTTTATGGAATTAAAAAACAATCATCGGTTCAATGGAGATCCAAATTGGGGCAAGCTGTTGGGGAAATTTCGCGACATTGGTTTAACCACTGACGAAGTAGCGTTAATCAACACACGAGTGGTTGGTACTCCAAACGGTCCAAAGGAACGAAGTATTCCTTTTGATGCTGTTTATGCAACCAAGACAAATATCGATAGGATGGCAATCAACGATGCCATTTTTGCAAAACATTTAGTACAAACACACTTTAAGGTTCCAGAAATTGATCCACCAATGCACACACTATGCATCAAAGCAGGTAATCTACGATTTCATGTACGAGGAACACGTCGTGAATATCGCCTCATAAGCACAGGATATAATTTATGCTGCTGTGGGAGAGGCTCATGTGAAGGACCAACACAAAAAATACCATGACCCTCTTTTGAAATTATATTATGGACGTCCATTATATATAAATCAAAATGAGGATGTCGCAGGTTGTGTTGCAAACGGTGCAATGTGTGAATTTAGAGGCATTAAATTGAAGGCGGGTGTCACCCGAAAGGAATTTGAAACAATCATCATTGATGGGTATTACGTAAATTGTGTATCTGTGACCCAAATTGAGACACTGCTTGTCAATATGCTGGACGGAAGTAGAGGAATGAATGAACAAACAATTATCCAACTCAGTCCAAAATCTGTCTATGCATCTGCAAGATTTCCAGTTCCATTTACTGGACCAATTACCAAGAAAAGCATGAGAACACAAAGGCGTATCAGTTTCGAACAATTTCCAATTAATTGTGTCAATGCCAGAACTGTTCACAAATTACAAGGTCGATCAATAAAACACCTTGTTGTGAGTGCTTGGGACTACACTGGCAACTGGATTTATGTTTGTCTATCACGCTGTACAAGTATGAAAGGTCTATTTCTACGTGAGCCTTTGAATCCGAGTAAAACAAGAGGTATGTCAGATGAGGTAGGAACATTCATGAGGAGTATGAGAAGTTTAACAATAAAAAAATATTTTATAATAATACAGGTATATCATTTTTATGGCGAAATTTGGGAAATTCGTCTAAATTTTAGATCAAAAATAGATACACACCGAAACTAAATTTTGAACTGAAAAATGAGGAAAAACGTCATGCGTAACGCATAAGCGCAATGTCTGTCAATATCGTTAAATTTTCCATAAGAATTGACGATGACGGTAAAATAGCGTTTTAAAGCAGTAAATATTTCGTGATTCTAGTTATATTCAGAAATATATATAGAAGATATATTCGTGCTCCAAAAATGTCTCTAGTACGGTTGGCGATGAAAGAAATGAGGAAGAGAAGGCGACAAAAAACTCGACATGCTCTCAACGCCAAAATATTACAGTTAATTTCGTTTCTAAACAATTTTTTGAGGGGTTATTAGCGTTAGATTCTTTTAAGTAAATGATTGTCATGTTCGTCCATTGGTACGAATACAAATGTATAAGCTGGCTGAGAATTCTGTCTTTGTTTTGTCGCATGACCAAAACGATGAGGAAGGGCAGGCGATTTTAAATCGTGACTGAAAAAATGTCACGTTGCTACACGGGAAAATTTGCTTTTCATTTTCTAACTCACGAGTAAAATTGCCATAAATGTTCGATTATACAATTATCCATACATGTATTTTCTGACAATATAAGTATCCCATCCGATCTCCGAAAAAGTCGATGTGGCCAAGTTTTTCCTAAACGTCTTCTAAATAAACCGAACCTGCTCGATGCTCGGATATTTCAAAGTGCCCCCCCCAGACCCCCTCGAGCTACAGCCGGAATATAGCCGAAACCCCCCGGTTACCCGATCGAGTTTAGATTTTGATCTGGATTTTGTGGAACTCGATCGAATTGACTTGCACCAGCGCGAAGTGAATTCGCAAAACCTCTATCCCTAATTCATTAACAGACATTTTAACCCTAATAGAGTTGACAATTTTTATCGAACCCAGTCGTGCATAATTTTTTGTATGTGTTTGCGTATTTCAAAATTTTGTTTGCGGTTTATGTTTGCGGGTTAATATTTTGTTTGCGGATCGTTTGCGGATATGTTTGCGGATCGATTTTTTGTTTGCGGATATTCCGGGGGAGCATCATCCCTCTACATTTAAGGGGAATCTAACAATACGTAATTGAACCTATAAATACGTAGTAATATTTTTGATTTTCAGTAATATTGCCAATAATATGACACTGTTGTTCTTGCATCATGATGCTTGATCGAACGTTGTTGTTGTCAATGGGGTTGTCTCAATGTAGTAGTCATCCATTCAACAAGTGTGACCATGGCGAAGAAAAAGACTATTCCCCGGCATTGGGGCAAAATGCTCCATCTTACGCGATTCATGAAGCATGAAGCCTAATAATACAGGCTTGCCAAAGGACAAAGATAACCGCGCAGCGTCGGTGTTTTGAAAAAAGCTTCCAGTACGAGGGTCATCGATTGTGCTTCCGCTTCAAACTAGATGTAGGCCACGAACAGAAAATTTACCATTCGATTGCTCGATATGTTCGGATTGACAGCGAGGGATATTGATGACTCGTCAATGCCATTGACCATTGATACAGCTGAAGCAATACAAACAGAATTCTCCAAAGACCTGAGCTAATTCTCTCACAAATACAACCATACTGGACTTTGTAACGAACTTGAAATATCTAGAGGCTCGAATCGACTTGTATGGATAAATGGTCCATTCCCCGCGGGCAAGAATGATCTGAAGATTTTAAAATAGGATGGGTTGAATGCTATGCTCATTGCTAAGAAAAAGATGTGCAACATCCACCAGTGTAGCACACCCAATATGCACGACAGTCGTCCAGTTAGACGCTTTGAAGCAAGAACGCTTAAAGAGACATGAAAGACTTATCAAAAATTTTCATTCTATTGAATGTTTATTCCGCTATTCAATTGGAAGTTCAAGTTTGTCTTTGAAGCCATCTGCGTGATGTGCCAGTACGAAATCGAAACTGATGAGCCACTGTACCATGTTCTTTTCGAAGGTGTATTGCTAGAAGACTTCCAGTGGTACACCATAGTAAAAATACCTCCTACTGACGGAGTTTTAGGTCATAACAAGACTGAATGCATCCTTTCAATCCCTAACCTCAACCCTGTTAATCGTTTTGGGGAAATGCTCCCCCGTTTGGGGAGTTGTTTGCGTATTTGCGGATATTGAGATTTGCGATTAACCTGTTTGCGGATCGTTTGCGGATATAGGGTTTTTGGAATAACCTGTTTGCGGATATTTGAATTTTGTTTGCGGATATTGCTCTCTTAAGGGGAAAATTTTGAGACGTGGATGTATTAACGAACTTATCATTAGGGGTTCCTTAGCGTTCGGGGATTAGAGCTAAGGGTGTTTCGAACGGAAGCCTGGCAATTAATGGCAAAGTGTCTCTGAAGACGAAGAGACCATTAGAGTTCTTTGGGATTCTAATCTCAGGGATAAGGTTTTTAGAAGTAACGCACGGGCCAGCAAAGTCGATTTTGAAATGAAGTGATGCCGGCGTAACCGTCATTGGGCAGGCGGCGCTGCCGCCTGTGTACGAATTTGCTCTTGACTCTTACCGTCGTAAAGAGCAAAAGATTACCGTATACCGTATTACGGTACGTACTGCGCAGTACTACCGGTACGATAGTCGTACTCCGAAGTAGCAGTGTGTCGTAGTGATAACAAAGAGACAATCCTCATCAAGACGGAGGTAAATTTTTACTTCGTATGACGCAGAATACGGTAGCTCTAGAGTACGACGTAGTGCATGGATTCCAGAACATTGTTGTGCCATAGCAACCCGAAGTTCCGACCACCGTGGAATCTTCTACGGTAGTAACCAAGATAAGCACCAAAGATAGGAACACCTTCATCTGCAATCTGAAATCCTCGACTCGTTTACTGGTGGCCCCAAAAAGGAGCACCAACGTTATGTGGACATACCGACGGTTGTTTCTTTCGAAAATCGCCTTCACCGTGGGATGCTGCTCTTCTACCCCAAAACTTGTTTCCACTTTCTACCTCCCAGAACGAATCCAAAGGCAGTCGTTTTTTGGTTCCCTGAAAAGTCCATGCTCAATCCCAAATGCACTGAGGAACCAGGACGGTGCACTACCACTTTCAATTTTTTCAACCTTGTTTTCTAGTTCATCCTCTGAAAACTCTTCTGCCATGATAGATGCGACCATCCTTGCGGGACCTAATCTACCGCCCATTAAAGCAGCAGCCAAACGTCTCTTCTTGGTGCGACATGGGGAAGTCATCAATCCAGGAGGTGATCGGGCAGCTTACTATGGCGCAATGGAAGTCCCCCTGTCGCCATTGGGAGAGGCTGAAGCAACAGCTGCCGCTACATACTTGAAAAGTCGAGAGGAAGAAATCGATTTGGTAGTAAGCAGTCCACTCTCACGGGCCATATTTGGTGCCAATGAAGTTTTGAAGCAACAATCCGCTTTATCACAATCAGACGTCCTTGTGCTAGACGGTTTTACAGAATTGGATAGGGGTGCGTGGTGTGGCAAGACCAAGGATGAAATCGGAGACGACTTGATGGCTCGATTTGATGCGTGCGATGAAACTGTCACTCCCGAGGGAGGAGAATCATATCCCTTCCTCAAGAACCGTGTCCTTCAAGCGCGAGATGTGGTGTTAGACAAGCTCGCTCCAGGTCGTGCTGCTGTGATTGTCTCTCATTTGCAAGTGACAAGAAGCATGCTGTCTGAAGCGTTGGGCATTCCTATCGAGCAAATGTCAGGGTTAAAAGTGGCAACCGCCAGTGTAACTTGCATTGATTATGACTCCTCTGCTGGAACGCAAACTGTTCACTTCCAAAGTTTCAAGCCAAAGGTGGGCCTTCAAACAAGCAGAGATGGTGCCAACTAAGTTTCAAACTACGCATACTAACTGAAGTGAGGAATGAGATGGTTGTCTAAATGCTTAAGAACCAGATTCTGATAGTCTATCCATTTCATCAACATTTACAAGTACTGTGGTCGGTAATTCTTGTTAGGTATTGCACTGCATGATTATGATGTTGTAGTACGTATACACATCATCATACCGGTACCGGTACCCCTACCTAGCTACTGAGTAGTTTGCTGTTAGTACTGTCATACGTAGGGTTGGGGTTAGGGTATTTGAATTACTGCTACTACAGTACGACATATGATACGTAATACCTTATTACAGTTAGTATCACTTGAAACACCTCTTTCATACGACAGTAAACTACGGAGGGTAGGACCTATGCGACCCACCGTACTCCAGTACAAAAGTAACGCTTTTAATCGAGGTAATCGAACAATGGTGTTTTCATTGATACACGTTGAGAGTCGAACTGTGAATTATGACGTCAGCGTCGCTGACCCTGCCGGCTTGCCCTGCCGACTCGACATTCAAATAGGTACACTTCAACTCATCACTGCTTATTACTGCTTCATTGACTGTGATCCTACTCTCTAGAGAGCTATTGCCATATTTTCATTGTCATTGAAAAATGCGACTCGACCGCCATCGCCAGCGCCATTGCTTGTCGTTATACGTCGCTTGTCGTTAACTGTAAATGTCGCAAATATATTCTGCCGCCATTGCCACTGCCATTCCCTGTCATAATACATTGCAAACCGATTTTGCCACTGCGATTCGCGCGCCACTGCACCTGCTTGTAAATATACGTTGTCTTCGCCATTGCGAGTCATTTGCCATTCCCATGGCTAATACAAACCACCTCTTTAGATGAAATAGATGTCGCTGTTGCTGCACTGAAAGTGCAGAAATGGACAGCAACGTTTCCTTTCAATGGATTCTTGTGCATGCCTACCGATGATGTGGTAATGGCATCCTTCCAGTACCAACATGGTCGCTAAATGAAAGGGCGTGGATGTTTCGGTGGCTTGTTGTTACATAATGATGGTGATTCCGTGGTGCTGACGCAGCTGGATGCTGCCACATCATAGGTTTCACGAAGTGTGTTCGCCATCGTTGCGGTTGGCACATTATTCACCAAGGATGGAAGCAGCATGTAGGTTCTCTCGGAAGAAGTGACGAAGCCAAAGAAATTGCCAAAAGAATCAGAAGTTGGCTGTATTCCTTCATGAAGTCCATCGAAACATTGGACGAATACAAAGCGTAAGTTATTTTGAGTTAGTTTCAATTTGCAACACTGCATCATGAAACCATGAAACTCAAAGCATTGCAACTACTGAACCTGTTTTCAAATAATTCAAAGGCTCTCCTCTTATCCTTTGTGAATTCAGAAGAGGTCGTGAAAGTGATTGGCGACAACAACACTGACAACATTGTCACCTTCCTACGCTCTCATGTCTTCGTTCATGGACAACACTTTGCGCGGTGCTTGTATGTTGATGTATGGGGATTCAATGCATACTCCAACACTTGCCTAGAAGGCACAAACTACGGTGTCAATTATTGTGAGAATTGGGTTCTTCTCAATATGTCACAAGTAAAAGGTAATGATTAACCAGCATGAAGACAAGTTCACCCTAAACCGGAAGAAAACCTGCGACGCTTTGTTCCACAAGAAATCATTTCAAGCTGCGACAAGCACGAGTGCACATGTTCTACAAACGGCAGAGAGTACGTTGCAGCAGGCAACGGTTGCGTCAGGAGTTGAATTTCATACCGTTTCTGTGACAGCCAATGGTGGGTTCTGTACTCAGGTCCCTGTGTTGTGCAGGGGAGGCTGCTACCAGTCTTTGAACCTGTGAGGATCTTTTGCATTAACAAAAAAAACAAGATGAAATGCAGCTGCTGTGAATATGAAAGGAATGGAATTCCTTGTCAGCATATTTGACATGTTACCTTGAAGTTTGGGACAAATTTTGAATCATTCACACACCATTCAGTTGATATTCGATTTTGGACTGTTTATTCGTAGTATACGGTGGTGCTGGACCCTTCTGAATTGAATGACCATGAGCTAAACATACGCAACAAATTGGTTGCTGCACATTGGAAATCTCCACAGTCTCCCACAGCTCCAGCGTCTATGAAGTCCATTGGTTCTCACGAATGGTTGAGCCCATTGCACAAAGAGCTTATTCAATTGTGTGATGTAGCTGGCAGAGATAAAATAGCAGAAACAGCCAGAAGCTTGGAATCGTTGATTATTGCTCTCAAGGGGGGAATTACTAGTGAACGGGCACCTCCTAGTAGCAAGGTAGTGTCTTGCATGGTTTCCAATGCCTCTACTAGAAAGACAAAGCATGTCAAGCAGTCGAAGTACTGATTGCTGAAATCTCTGTCTTAGAACTACTCTATGGTTTAACTGTTAAAAGTTATAAAGAGTACGTAATAAAAATCTATATTTACTGTTAGGCTAAAATCTATGTTAAGGCTATTCAAACTACTAGCTATGGCCTAGGTAGTGCCGTCTCTAACAGTAAGTAGTTGGATCACCCGCCGGGCCCCGAGGGGCGAGGCAATGCAGGGAGTACCATGAGGATACTCCGTGGAGATAATAATGGTATACTTTGTGGCAGAGAGCTTATTCAATTGTGTGATGTAGCTGGCAGAGATGAAACAGCCAAAAGCTTGGAATCGTTGATTATAGCACTCAAGGGGGGGGAGGAGATAATTAGTGAACAGGCACCTCCTACTGGCAAGGTAGCCTAGTGTCTTGCATGGTTTCCAACGTCTCTACTGCCGTACTCCCGTACTACTACAGTAGTAGCTAGTAGCTAGAGAAAGACAAAACATGTCAAACAGTCGAAGTACAGTGATTGCTGAAATCAATCTCTAAATATTCGATCGAGTTCCACGATTTTTAATCAGTTTAAAATCGGTACGGTTCGGGTAAAGCTTTAGCTGAGGGGAGGTATGGAGGGGTGATCCGTTCAAAACTGGCCTTTAGAGCAGGTTCGGTTTACTTAGACGACACTTAGGAAAACCCTGGCATTGCCGGCAACACGCTGCGACATGAGCATTTACATTTTCTACATGTATGGATATGTGTGAAAAAATTTATTTAGGAAAACTTACATGTGTTTGCGCACGACCCACGGAAATTTTCACCCCTTGGTATCGTGGCAATTTATCGGTCCCGGATGGTGCGAGCCTTCCCACCCTCACCTTTTTGATCACGCGAAAAATCACAGACATATGCTGCCGCATTCCTATATACCTCATAATCATGTATCGATATAAATAAAACCAAAAATTACATATGCCTTTTTAACGACATTTACCCTCCAAAAAAATTCTTAGGAGAAAAATAACGTTTCCTGCCAAGCGTTACCAGAGCCAGCCACGCCTCTTAACTTCACCCGGACGGACTAAAAATTAAACCCGATCAAGTTCATTTGTCATTTGGACGAACAAACAAATATATGGAATAAACTTTCAGAACGAATGGATCAACCCCTTTGTCTATTTTGACTAGGTAGACTACAACTACCAGTGCGCGCTATCAAATCACTTACACTCTTACACAGTACTTCCATACGACGAACGAAGGGTGCGCGCTGGTGCAGTAGATTGGAAGAAGAAATAAAATTAACAGTAAGTTGTGGCTACTGCGGCCAGAATGATACTTACGACTTTACTAGTAGTAGTAGCATATCTACTTCAGAGGAAGTCTTGAGATGAAACAAAATTTGTCACTTTGCAAAAAGCTTTCCTAAAGATCTTCTCTGTGAAGATGCACACGGTCGTATTGCTGTATTTCTCTCATACTCCCTGATCAAACGCTGTCGTTCTAACATATTGTACAATATGCACACCCAAGTAGCTTGGTGAAAATTTCGTTCTGATAGGCAACATAAATGCCTTAAATATCCAGTACCAAGCCTGGGTTCATCATTGGCATCTCTTGACCCTAGTCCATATGGAAACAGTACAGGGAAAGCCAGCAAAAGATTATCACCCTGGTAATCTCGCAAAATATTTCTTGTGGGTCTGGAAATTAATGATACCTCTTTGCAGTTTTCCTTGGATAAGAGATGTTTTATTGTCAACTCCTTCAACTCCCCTGAGTTTTCGCATCCCCCAGTTGTGTGGTGGGGCACATTGTTGTCTGGAAACACTGCAAATACTTCGTAAACATCTTCAATATTGTTGTTTCCTGATGCTACACTTTCGCTTTCATCTACAATCGAGGTGTTACATTTATATATGTTTCTGCATCAACATCTGCATACAGTCGATTGTATGTTTTCAACCACAACAGAGCATTCTTTACATGTGACCAGTCTATCTTTGTTTTTTTTAAACACCTTTGCCTTTTGTGTGGGTGTAAATGGTCCTGACAAAATAACGCAGATCTCAGGTATACTCTTTTTTCGTACTTGAACAACCTTTCCATCTCTAGTTTCAGGATGCATATTGTCTGTACTTTCACTGTCACTGTCACTGTCATTCAACCTCATTACGGATTCTGACCAGTTAGACACGCCTAGAACTGCATTGACTTTGTTGTAAAACATTGTGTGCCAACCTTTAATACTTTTGTGTGACCCAGCTTCAAAGCTGAAAATGTGTTTATCGATACGAGCACGTGCAATTAATGCTTTCTCAACATCATTCAATCGAGTTAACTCTAATGGTGCTTTCCCAATCATCAAACCATTGGCAATACTGTAGGTTGGCAAACTTGGTGCCACTGTGTCAACTCTTCTGGCTTTTTTAATTTCATAAGCACATAGTTTGCAGCTACCAACCGCATCCTTTTTTCCAGCCTTTGCTCTGAATGCTCTCGGTGACAGCACATACTCACGGATCCATCTTGTGGATCCAATGCCTGTGTCAAACGCTTTGCAGGTATAGTACTTCGTCAATGAAAGCTTCACGTTGCTCGGAACATCGGAATTCCATTTCAAGCTTTTCTTGCTCAACAGCTCCTTTACTTTTTTATCCTGAAGTGCTTCTAAAGTAATTTTACACTCCTTGCCATATAGTATGAAACGGTCACAAATTGCACAGACTTTAGTTTTATAAGTGGCGGAAGTATCATCGTAGAAAGTCAAATTATTACGATCCCTGACAGCACCAACCGCAGCCTTCTTCACAGTTTCAATGGTAGGGATATGCATCGCCACTCTTCATCGAATGTCGATATTAGCAAAAAACTAGAAAATAATGTCTACTCTGAGGAATGTGAATCGTTTCTCATGTGAAATTATGAACGACATACGACTACGACTAGCTAGTAGAGTGCACAAAAAATCATCGTAATCGAGCACTCTACCTAGTGGAGACTACATCTCATCATAATCGACAACAACATAAATCGAAGTGAGAACACCATGACACGAAAGTTGCCAAAATAGGTGGGACGCTCTTTTTGACTTTCAACGACATTCATTCTAGCGCAATAACTCTGCGACAACGCCAGCACTATTATTGGACCCGGATAATTCTCACACGAACTACCAACTACCAATTTCTGAAGTTCCAAGACTCCCTTGTCTTATCTGTTGCCACCATGTCTCGATTTGTAAGTTATTCACTTATACTGTCACACACGCCCTATTACCTCCAACTTCCCTTACATCTTTCTACTCCTATCATTAAATGTAGCTCCAATTGAAAAAAAATGATGTTCTTCCAACCAACAACAGACGCCACAATAACTATGATTATGCCTGCCGATTCATTCTTTGTGGCCCAGCTAACATAGTTGCTGTCCTCAAGATGGAACAATGTTATCACAAAGAACCGAATGGAAAAGCTGGATTTTCTGAGGACATCAACAAGAAAATACAATCCAACAAGGAAAGTAGTGAAAACAACGGCACCTACGAAAGCTTCTTTGGAGTGGATTGGCAAGTGCCAGTCCTTGACGGTGTACACTTCAGAGAGGACCATGAGAATGATACCCTTGCCAAAGAGGATTCCTCTCTCGTGACAGGGAAGGAACACTCCGCACATGGCCATGGACTGCTCATCCCTTCATCGCTGCCCAGACTGGTCTTATCAACAGTGAGAATGACACCCTCATTCAACAGCTTCATTCTAAATGCGTCTCAATCTGCATGGAAGCAGACAGAAACCCTTCACGCCAAAGGGCTTTGAATGGTATGACAAAGAATTATCTGCCCTACTATCGGAAAAGCCGTGACCTTCTTGTCACAGAACCTTCTACACCTGCAGACCATGTCCTCACAGATCAAAGCATCAAAACCATCATAAGTGCCATGTGGCAAGGCCCTGATTACACCAATTTCTACAATGATATCGGGGAAGATGAGGCGAAATTTTTCTTCTCTCGTCACGATAATGGGACTTACTCTGACATGGCTGTTGCTGAGTTTGGTTTCCCAAACGATACGAAACTCCCTCCCAGTGCATCCCATCAGAAACTTACCTCTAATGACCCTTCTCGTATCACCACAAACACCGACAAAGAGGGGATCCAGTCTAAACGTCCTGCAGTTATACTTCCTTCCCCAAATAAGAGAGCAAGGATTCTACAGTAAAGTATATATATATTATATGATATTACCGTAGTAAAAGTGAAAGTCGTAAACTTCTCCAAACGACCCACGCCGGAACTCGACGCCCCCCTCGGCAGAGGCCCTAATTCGATCGAGTTCCACAATAGACCAGATCAAAATCAAAAAACTCGATCGGGTAAAGCGTCCAGCTGAGGGGGGTATGGGGGGGAATTTGTAACATTCCGATTTTTTTGCAGGTTCAACTTACTTAAGAAGCACTTAGGAGTGACATGGCATCGCCAGCTACCGAAAAAAAGCATAGAAGGTTTTTTTATTCCCCGTACTTCATGTATGAATATGTGTATGAATCGATTATTTATTGCATTGTACTCGTGTGTCGATTTCACGAAAGTGCAAAATGTCGTTTAACAGCGTGGCGATTTTTCAGTCACGAATTCAATTCGCCTGCCCTTCCTCATCTTGCTTCATCTCTTCATATCACGTTTATACAAATCCTTGAAAGAGGAAAACAGAAATCTCTTAGTCATTTTTAACGTTTTCCAACCATTGACATTTTTTGTTAGAATAAAATTAACGGCAAAAAAATCGTCTTCGCTCGCGGACGTTATATTTCTAAAGCAATTCCATTTTTGTTCCGAACACGATCAGATCAAAATTGATCCGGATTTTAGTGGTAGATAAACCCAACTGGATTTAGTTTTTCGATCCGTTTGATCGGGAATACAGTTATGAGGCCTACGAAACCCAGGATTTACCACAGGTATTATGAGTGCGCACTTGTGGGCGATAACACCAGTAGTTTCAGGTATTTACAGTTACATGATGACATTTACTAGAATATACTAATATTGATTGACAAAAATGAACCAACAAATGTAATCACTGTCCTACAAGTCTTCTCCATGAAGAAAGACATGGGCACGCTTTTTAATTTTCCTCAAGCACTTTATAAATGCTCGTACCTCCTCTGCCATGCCTTTAGTTTTACTTGGATTTTGTGGTTCATGTAAAAATAGCCCATTCATAGTCGTGCATCGTGACAAGCAGACGTAAACCCAATTGTCTTTGTAGTCCCAAGCACTGACAACAAGATGATGAATTGACCGCCCTTGTAACTTGTGTACTGTTCTGGCATTAGCACAATTAACAGGAAACTGTTCAAAGCTGATACGTCTTCGTGTTCTCATGCTATTCTTGGTAATTGGTCCTGTAAATGGCACTGGAAATTTAGCTGATGCATAGATCACTTTTGGACTTAGTTCAATGATCGTTTCTTTATTCCCTCCTTTACAACCATCCAGCATGTTAACAAGTAATGAATCAACCTGTGTTATAGAAACACAATTCACATGGTATCCATCAATTATAATAGTTTCAAAGTCCTTTTGTGACACTGCTGGCTTCAGTTTTACACCTCTAAATTCACATATTGCACCATTTGCAACACAACCGGCAACATCTTCATTGTGATTAATGTACAAAGGGCGCCCATAGTACAATTTCAAAAGAGGGTCATGACGCTTGTTGCATTGGTCTTCCACATGAGCTTCCCCAACAGCAGCATATATGATATCCTGTGCTTTCCTCTTCATGTTGCAATATTCACGACGAGTGCCTCTTACATGAAATCTCAAATTACCTGCTTTAATACACAAAGTGTGCATCGGTGGCTGTATACCTGGATCAGTAGAGTGTGTGTTCTCCAGATGTTTTGCAGAAATAGCATCATTGATTGCCATTCTATCAACATTTGTTTTAGTTGCATATACTGCATCAAAAGGAATATTTCTTTCCCTTGGGCCACTTCGAGCACCAACCACTCGTGTATTGATTATGGCAACTTCCTTAGTACTCAATCCAACATCACGGAATCTCCCTAACATTGCACCCCAATTCACATCTTTATCAAATCTGTGATTTGTTCTCAACTCCATGAAAGCATTCAAGTATTCTTTCCATACAATGCTATGTTCACTTTTGTACAGAGGTCTCCCACCCACAGGTGAAAGCTGAGCGAAATCTCCTGAAAAAACAATAGGGACTCCTCCAAATGGTTCCCATGGATTATCAAAAATTTGCTTCATTTTCTCGTTCAACAGTTCCATATCCTCAACAGAAGCAAAGGATACTTCATCAACAATCACCAGATATGTATTTTTGAACTCTTCTAGTTCATCTTTTACCTTTCTTTTGAAAGCAAAAGCTCCCGCTGTTGTCTCCCCATTAATGGAGACAGCAGCTGCACCCGTGAGTGCAGTGACCACAATCGTTCTTTTGTCGAACTTCACACCAAGCGCTTTGCATAATTTTTGGGCATATTGACATGCGGTTTTAATGACATGGCTTTTCCCAGTTCCACCTGCACCGGAAAGAAACCCAATCAGTTGTTTATGGTCATTCACTTTTCCAATTTTCTCTCTCTCATCATTGGACTTTCTCTTTTTTGAAACTGAAGGCTCCATGGATTCAACAACTTTCCAAGTTCCTTCTGCACTTTTATTGCTTTCTTTATAAAGTCTGTCAATAAATGCACACATCATAATTTCAAATGACATTTTTTGGTCAACATCTTCAGAGAAGTGAATCTCAGCAAAGTCGCGGATATTCTTCAATGTTCCATTCACTTCGATGTCTGTGATATGACCATTTTTATCTACAATTCTGTTCACAATTTTCAATGCTAGTTCATTCAATGCACAAATATGCAATTTCTCATTGGATTCACTCTCTTGAATGTGACATGTATTTGTGTCACTTCCATTGATACTACTTGTTTCTGGTTTTTCAATTATTATCATACAATCACTGTGTGCAACAATTGGACAAATAATTAAACTTGTCCCACACGTGTGGCTTCCATGACATCTTGTTAAAATTGATGGATATTGAAGATGATCAGTACTATCACGGAATTCACAATCTTGTTCCATTCCAGGTGTTTCAACGAGAAGAAAATCATCCATTGCATTATTTATAACATCCTCGTCATCTTGTTCTCTTTCCATACAAGTTTTATCCATACATTGATGTTGAACAGGTTTCGAAGTTGATCTTTCTAGAATGTCCAAAGGACATGCACCATGCAAACTGTTTCTGCAATTTTGTACATTGGTTAACAGCCTTTCATGTTGTTTTGATATTCTCCCATCGTCTTTTTCTTTTCTCCATCGTTGCAAATATGATCCATTCAATTGCAGATCAATTTCAACGTTACGGAATGGCACAAATAACACACAACAACTCTTTGCATGTTCTTCCATGAGAACTCGTTCTTCTACAGATATCTCTTCAATATTGCAAGAAAAGATGTCATTCCCATTGAAATTTCTTGTATCCACAAAATCGAGATAATTTATCACTGGAATACGTTCAGTTGTCAATTGGCTTATCTTCGAGTGATCCTTATTAGGGTGAACCTGAGCCCAATTGAAACTGTTCTTTGTTGGCTTACAAGCACTGTATTTTGCAAGAAAATCATACACACAGACGCCTTCCAATTCCATTGGGCGATAAATGTAATTAGCGACAGAGGACTTCAAAAACACTTTTCCATCTCCATCTGCTGAAATATTAAAATCCTCATGCACGTCTTTGAAAAAACTCCCAATATTTACATACGCAAAGAAGTGGGAGTAATGGAACCTTGAACCATTCCTTATTAGATATGATGCCATAGGTGCAGCCACTTTGTGATCTTTTGTTGCCATTAAAGCAGCACCAATCATACTTTTCAGACCAATTGATGAATCCTCCTCCTCTTGTTCTTCATTGTCTGTCACCATCCTTTCCATCATTCGTTGTTCCATTCTCTTGACCATATGCTTTGCAGCTGATGCAAAGTGTTCACTATCCTCCTTTTCTGTATTTTTTGAGATATAGCAAGTACAGTACATAACACTGCCCCCATCAAGCCCTGTTGCAACATTGGTATTGCACCCAAAAAGAGTGCTGACAAATGCATTGTTGACATTTACAAAAGCATCCACATGTGCCCTTTTTGGAACACAAATAGACAGTGCCCTAGAAATATCATTTCCTCTCCAGTCATACCATTTTGTCTGCACGTCATCAAACAATACCAAAGTCTTTGTTGTATTTGGGGATGGAATTTTCATTCGACACTCGCACCCTTTCTTAAAACAAGACTTTCTGTGTTCACTGCTGTGTACATTTTGCAGAGCTGCTACAATGAATTTTATTTCAGATGATGGGGTATACCTCATTCTCTCAATAACTTTTGCTGACAGTATACGTCTTGGTGGAAGCATTTCATGAACAAGTTTCATTTCCATTAACAATCAACACTTTGATACATAATGAGAAATGGAGAACAGCCTGTCATTTTTATCTGTTGAAACATTTCCAAAGAACCTTTTCAAATGCTGCACTATTAAATCTTCACTTGATGCTGTTCCATGACAAGAAGGACACTGAACCAAATTTTTCTTTCCAAACGATGTTTCTCCATGTTTTGTTCTTAGTTCCCGGAAATCTTGTGCAGTGCACTTTTGGTATTTTTCTATACCAACACTAGTGTTACTGCACCCTTCTTCACATACGTTTGGGATAAACTTTGCACTTGAACCGTGCAGATGAGTACACATAATGTTATCAGCATATTTGCAAAGTTGCATCTCATATCTTTCACAATCTTTCACGGTTCCCAAATTTTGACTTATTTTGTTCCATCCTTTAACCCAAAGCAAGAAATGAGCATGAAGAGTTTTTCTGCCTTGCTCCTCAACTGCATATGTCCACCCATCCAAATCCCCAAAGAAACCATATGATGGTTTATTAACATGTTCTTTACAGTCCCAACCAAGAATATGTTCCACGACAATAGCAAAGACATTCTCAAAATCAACAGAACAAAACCCAGGGTTTTCTACTCTTGTAGTTTGACTCTCCGATATATATTTGTGCAAAACTTCTTCATCTGACATTGGGCTTGGAGGAACATCACTTCCAGCATCACCGCTTGCCATCACTTTGATTCTAAAATTAACTCCACCTTCTGGCGTGATTGTGAACAATACACAAGGTAGACCAAGAGTTGCAACCATTGCAAACATTTTTTGCCTTGCGTTTTTTGCTGCTCCCACACTATGTGACATTGATCCAGTCACAGCGCGCATTCTTTTCAAAAACAAATCTGCTGGACTGTTTCCAGGTTGTTTTTTAGCAAACCTAGACACTGCACTAGCCATTTCATCACTTGTGATCTTGCAAAACATTTCTCTTTCTTCTTCTTTTGTTTTCAGATATGATGCCCTGATCATTCTAAGGCGTTCCATCATATTATATAACACACACACCCAGTTTGCTCGATGAAAATTTGGATGTGACAATGAACACAGATGCTTCAGATATGGATATCCTGCCCTGTAATCACCTTTGGAATCTTTGCATCCAATCCCGTATGGAAACTGTACAGGGGAAGCCAATAATAAATTATTTCCCTGATAATCACGAAGAATATTTTTTGTTGGCCTACAAATCAATGTTGCATCCTTGCTACCACCACTCAACAATAAGCATTCAATGGTTAAATCCTTTAATTCTCCTGAATTTTCACATCCTCCATTTGTAGAACAAGGCAAATTTTTGTCTGGGAAGATTGCAAATACTTCATAAACCTCCTCAATGTTATTGTACACTGACATCACAGCCTCGCTTTCATCCACAACGTGCGGTGTGACAGAAACAAATGTTTCTGTATCAATGTCCTTGTATAAACGATTGTGTTCTTTCAACCACAAAAGAGCGTTTTTAACATTTGAGTAGTTGATTTTGGTTTTGGCCATCACTTTTGCTTTTTGCATTGGTGTAAAGGGTCCAGTGAGAATAACACAAATCTCTGGAATTGTCCTTTTCATTTGTATTGCTACATTGTCCTCCTCCTCCTCCTTGTATTTATCATTCCTATTACAGATATTTTCTGTCTCAATTTTTTGGGCCCAATTCAACACCCCAAGCACAGCATCAACATCATTATAAAACATGGTATGCCATCCCTTAATACTTTTGTGCGAACCAGCTTCAAAACTGAAAATATGTTTATTGATCCGACCACGTAGTACGTATGATAGTCTAATGACTCCCCGGAACAACCCACGCCGGAACTCGACGGCCCCCTCGGCAGAGGCTAAATTCTATTAGTGTCGTCCATACGATCGTATGTTAGTATCTATGATGACGTCATAGTTATCAAGCGGACTAGGGATACTTCAGCGAGTTCGACGGCCAGACTCGATGACCCTTCTACGACTGAAGAGAGAGGGACGATGACTACGCGTTGTACTGTAGTACTTGTAGTACCTGTAGACGATTGAACTCATTGGGCAAGACTGTGGCATGCCTGTTGGGGGGCCATCCTATTCTGTTTCTACTCTATTACTTCATTATTTCTACTGTTACCAAAAATCACCAGGAGGAAAGCTGAACAGCACCTTGGAAGTACAAAGTACATCATACCTCTTGTCCGTGAAAGAAGCAAACTTGATTCAGCTGGAACCAGTTCATCCGCGTTAGGAAGTGGACTTTGTGCATTAGCCTTTCCACATTCTGAATTGCGCGGAGATCGTTTTGGCAACTATTCCCTTTATTCTTTAGCTTGATTCTTCGTCACCCAAGAATTCGCTCCCAAACATGTCCGAACACGAAGAAATATCCGCAGGCCCTCCGCCTGGACCCGATGAAGTAGTTTCGATGACGGATGTTACCGATCCCCGAGAGACAGACGTACTATGCGGCAGAGGAGGTGCGGCTTTGAGACATCCTGGGAACCAAACGTATCGAAGACTCGTTAACTTGAACAAGGGCCTGTATATTACGTGTCTCAAGACAGAGAAGCTCAAGATCAGTCGATCAATTGTAGCGGCGATCCGAGAACAAAAGGGTCGATTTCTAGAACGGGATTCCAAAAAGGGGACATGGTACGACATTGGCGACAAAAAAGCAATAGAGAAAACTAGTCAAGCCCTGCGCGAAGGACAGCCCAAACTTCGAGCAAAGATGGTAGAGATGGGTCAAATACCACCCGATCAACCTGTTAATCCCATTCAACAACAAATGGGAAATGGAGTGTATGCTCCACGACAAACCCCAAGCATAGGAAGTATTGGAAGTATGGGTGCCGGAAGTGTTGGAAGCTTTTCGATCAATCCTTATGGCATGCATAGTCATATGGGAAGCATGGCCAGCACAGGAAGTGGAAATGCTATGACACAGATGCCGCCCCCTCCATGCAGAACCATGAGCAATAACATGAATGATGAGATGGCAATGTTGCAGCGCTTAAGCTTGACTCCTTCCGTTCCACAATCCGTTCCCAGTTGGACCCCTAGCATTAATTCCATGGGTACAACAACGATGGATGACGCGCAATTCAGAGCTGTCAGAAATCGCATGCGACCCTTGGGCAATCCCAGAATGTCGAGTTTTTCCAACAATGAAATTGGCATGCATCAGTCCAACATGAGTCTCATGTCCGATATTTCGGCTTTTACTGGAAATGGAATTAGCGATCGTCAGATAGAAAATCTGCTGGCGTATGCAGAAACGGATAGAGTGGGATCCATGGAATCAATGATGCGGCAGCATAACAACAACATGAGTCGGATGGCCTCCCAACTTAGTGCTCTATCAAATCTTGATGAAACCCCTTTGTCCCCGCCTCCCATGGCACAGAGTCTCAATGTTAAGGATAATAGTCCCTCTTCTGGTGGAAGCAATCGATTCGATCGACGCCGTTTCTTTGCCAAGATGAAAAATGCCCCAGCTGGATCGAATCGTAACGCAGGCCAGTCCCAGCCAAGCGTCAATGATGGTATGCCCGACATCCATATGGTGGACAGTCAGTTCTCTCTGCTATCCAATCTATCTGGGCATGGTTCCAAACATCATACCATGGACTACAGTGCTCATGGTGAAGCCAAGGAAAATACAAAAGATACAATTGGAAGTGAATTCATTGGGGTTGGTAGTAGGAGGTCATTAATGTCCGGTCTCTCGAGAACAAGCAATCACTCTGACCATTTCAATCCGTTTTCCGACATGTCCAAAAAGATTAGTGGCATGACAAATCATTCCGTACGGTCGGTCGCCATGAGCGAAATCAGTGGTATTGAGGAGGAAGGCGATTTTGCGGAGGACGATATGGATGAGTTTAGTTTTGATTTGCCTCCTTCTCGAGCGCCTACCCAACCATGATGAATCTTGGCAGGCACAATCACAGGGGGGAGGGGGCAATTTTCTCTTGATTGAAAGTCTTGGTTTCAAAAGTTAGTGTTTCAGCGGAGAAGTTGTTGATCTTTCTACTACAGTACGAATCTCAATTTACTAGCTACGGTACTACGACTTCGTACTACCGGTAGGTAATCACTGTTAACCGTACTGTTGTCCTTTTTTGAATTCGAGCGTTTGGATTCAGACGTGTGTGCGACCACCTGGATGCTTCACTAATTCCAGCGTTCGCGCCAAATTCTGCTCCGTCCTTTTCGCCAGCGAAGTTGAAAACAGGTCACAGAGCACAGAAGATCGCCTCACAACTCACAACTGCCTCAACAACAACGACGAGATGTCGACGATGTCGACATCACATGAAACTGCGGAAAGAAAAAATGTCTCTTAACTCATGGATCTCAAATCATCTTCGTGTTGAAAGATCACCGTGAAGACGGCGCAGTTCAAAAACTATCAGTCATGGCCTTGAAGAGCGAACTCCTAGTTCATCGTTATCGTACTCGATCATTAAAAACAAATAGCTACTACGGAGTACTTCAAAGACTTCACGCAACAACGGTCCAAACCACAATGTCACCCAGACCCTTGACCATGCTGAGACCTGAAATTTTACCCTTATCCGACAGGAACTTGTCAACGTGCAGCTCCGGGATCGATCCTAACCAACACAAGAAACGGGTCGCGAAATCCGTATGTTTTGTGTCGACTGTCGATATTTACCCCGTCCTTCACCGACGCGACATGACCATCGAGGAAGTACAAAAGACGTGGTTCCATCGACTAGAACGATGGCAAAGCAGAACCGCAGTGGAAAATACCATCTTTCTAATGAGGACTGGAATCGAGGCACAATTGACAGAGGACGACCATTTTTGCTCTCGTGGTTTAGAACACCTCTCTCACGAAATGGCGCTAGAATACGATCGTCACGTCAAAAAGAGCCAAAAGATTGCTCTTGATGTGCAACGGATTCTTCGAAAAAGAGATAGAAGAAGCCCAAAGATGATTGCCAGAGTTTATCAAATATTCACCATCGGAAGTCGTCGATTCGCTTTTCAAAAAGCGGAAATTGATCGGGCTTACATCGTCGAAAATGTCTCATGAAAGGACAACCATTTCCTTGTTATTATGCGACATACTGTTGTGCGCGACAATATTCATTCTCTAGCTAGGTAGAACTTGACTGTATCACCGTATTCACCTATGCAAGAAAACACGAACAAGTAGTCTACAGGAGTTTCTCCGTGACCGCTTCAAAGCTTCGACGGGCACAGATCGTCTAGCGCCACCGACCGGTATCTTCGATCTACGACTACCGTAGTATGATGGTCGTATTGTATACGACTACCGTAGGTAGTAATCTACCCTACTACTGAGTAGCTAGTAAAAATCTACATGTGGCTATGCCGGTAGTTTTACCTCCGACCTACTGTAGGTCCGTATGGTATTCACTATTCAACCGTCGGGTAGTACCGGTATTTGTACGTCGTACCTGGTAGACTGCCGTACCGGTACGGTACCTACTCCATTTTACGAAGTTGACTGTGAGTAGAGGGGTAAGCATTCGATTAACTCGAATGACAATTCCCAATCGATCATCACAACATCATCTCACAGGCCTCAGTCACACAATGCTCGAAACGAAAAGCCTTCCAACCACGGAACGTCGTATCATACGTTATCATACGACGTACGGTAAATACCGTAGTCGAGTACCGTACGTACTGTACCGTAGGATGCTCGGTACCTACGAAACTACCGGTACCTACTACGGTACCGTAGAGCTACCGTAGTACATAAGCTACCGGTCGTACTGTTGTTCGCTTGATATTTTCAATTCTCTGTAATACTTAGGCTCGCGCGGTAAAGAACGCGCACCTTTTTGGACGTCTCATCCCAAGAAACTGTACTAACGAAAAAAGAGGCGAACTGTTTTTTTAATGTCATTTAATGTGGGGTTGAAGATTAAGAAGTTAGCACGAATTCTTGGGGTTCACACGCCCAAAATAATGATCGTGTCTTAAATAATCATGGTCCAAAAGACTGCGTCTTGTATATGAAATAATAATCGCGGAGTATGATTTTTTAATTTGTTCGGTAAGTAGGTATTATTACGTACGTACTTCGTATTATACAAGTACTTCTTGACAAAGAGTACTACGTATTTACGAAGTCCTCTTGTTTCGAACCCGGGTAACCATAGAAGTCCATTTCATTTGCAGCCCTCGCCTCTTTCTGCCCTTCTCGGAAACGTCTGAAATGTCTAATACATCTTTCCCTACCTCAAACATTTCATTCGCCTGTTCAATTGACGGGTTTGCGATCCATTTTCGCTGCTCTTCAGCCCTCTTCTCGACCAATTGCATCAAGTTTCGCAAATCTGATAAACGATTCCGCATATTTGTACTTGGCATGTCATCCCTTGACAAATTTCGCAAAGGAGGATACCGCTTTTGGCGATCCCCACACATCCAGTACTGCCAGGCTATTTGGGAACAACTATTTGGAAAGGCGAAATCTTGCGGTACATGATGTAAGCGTCCGCCCCATATATGCGAACCCCACAGAGACGTCGTAGTTACCGCTGCATCACCTGTCAAAGTTTCTTCTTGTTGAATGCCGGGAGTGGGAGAGTTCTTAAGTGTTAGAACTAATTGATAGAGAGCCGAATTTTCCAAGTAACCGTTAATCATAGCTTCCAAGCCATCTCTGGTAACTGTACCAGCAGTCATTGCTCGTTTCTCAATCTCCTCAATCACTCCCCGAATTACATCCGGTGCCACTTTTTAAAGTTGGGGCACCACATCATTCACATATTTTACCACTAACTGCATGTATTGCAAGATTGAAATGTGCGGAGGCAATCCTGTTGCCACAATAATATCTCCTGGAGAATTGAGTCGACACGTGTAGCATTTGAGCGATAGAACCGTCCTATAGATCCCGTGACTTTTTTGAGATTGAGTCCGTCCGAATTACACGGACGTCTTCGGAATCAAAGTTTGAGTCTTCGTCTGCGTGATCAGGCATGGTAGAGGGCGGAAGGCAGCAGCGAAGTCAGGGTAATCGATTGAAGTGAGACGGGGGGTTGTTTTATCGATTCATCGATTGACTGTGATTGACTGTGATGTGTTGTTGCCGTGACGGAAAAAAAATCTATTTTCGTTCTACTGTTACGACGTAGAGTCTACTAGTCGTACGACGTCCGTTGCAGAGGGAGGAAAAGGTTAGGGGTTAAGGAGCCCGGTCCAAAAATTTTCCCAACATTTCCTTCTATAAATAATTCTCTGTAATACTTAGGCTCGCGCGGTAAAGAACGCGCACCTTTTTGGACGTCTCATCCCAAGAAACTGTACTAACGAAAAAAGAGGCGAACTGTTTTTTTAATGTCATTTAATGTGGGGTTGAAGATTAAGAAGTTAGCACGAATTCTTGGGGTTCACACGCCCAAAATAATGATCGTGTCTTAAATAATCATGGTCCAAAAGACTGCGTCTTGTATATGAAATAATAATCGCGGAGTATGATTTTTTAATTTGTTCGGTAAGTAGGTATTATTACGTACGTACTTCGTATTATACAAGTACTTCTTGACAAAGAGTACTACGTATTTACGAAGTCCTCTTGTTTCGAACCCGGGTAACCATAGAAGTCCATTTCATTTGCAGCCCTCGCCTCTTTCTGCCCTTCTCGGAAACGTCTGAAATGTCTAATACATCTTTCCCTACCTCAAACATTTCATTCGCCTGTTCAATTGACGGGTTTGCGATCCATTTTCGCTGCTCTTCAGCCCTCTTCTCGACCAATTGCATCAAGTTTCGCAAATCTGATAAACGATTCCGCATATTTGTACTTGGCATGTCATCCCTTGACAAATTTCGCAAAGGAGGATACCGCTTTTGGCGATCCCCACACATCCAGTACTGCCAGGCTATTTGGGAACAACTATTTGGAAAGGCGAAATCTTGCGGTACATGATGTAAGCGTCCGCCCCATATATGCGAACCCCACAGAGACGTCGTAGTTACCGCTGCATCACCTGTCAAAGTTTCTTCTTGTTGAATGCCGGGAGTGGGAGAGTTCTTAAGTGTTAGAACTAATTGATAGAGAGCCGAATTTTCCAAGTAACCGTTAATCATAGCTTCCAAGCCATCTCTGGTAACTGTACCAGCAGTCATTGCTCGTTTCTCAATCTCCTCAATCACTCCCCGAATTACATCCGGTGCCACTTTTTAAAGTTGGGGCACCACATCATTCACATATTTTACCACTAACTGCATGTATTGCAAGATTGAAATGTGCGGAGGCAATCCTGTTGCCACAATAATATCTCCTGGAGAATTGAGTCGACACGTGTAGCATTTGAGCGATAGAACCGTCCTATAGATCCCGTGACTTTTTTGAGATTGAGTCCGTCCGAATTACACGGACGTCTTCGGAATCAAAGTTTGAGTCTTCGTCTGCGTGATCAGGCATGGTAGAGGGCGGAAGGCAGCAGCGAAGTCAGGGTAATCGATTGAAGTGAGACGGGGGGTTGTTTTATCGATTCATCGATTGACTGTGATTGACTGTGATGTGTTGTTGCCGTGACGGAAAAAAAATCTATTTTCGTTCTACTGTTACGACGTAGAGTCTACTAGTCGTACGACGTCCGTTGCAGAGGGAGGAAAAGGTTAGGGGTTAAGGAGCCCGGTCCAAAATTTTCCCAACATTTCCTTCTATAAATAATTCTCTGTAATACTTAGGCTCGCGCGGTAAAGAACGCGCACCTTTTTGGACGTCTCATCCCAAGAAACTGTACTAACGAAAAAAGAGGCGAACTGTTTTTTTAATGTCATTTAATGTGGGGTTGAAGATTAAGAAGTTAGCACGAATTCTTGGGGTTCACACGCCCAAAATAATGATCGTGTCTTAAATAATCATGGTCCAAAAGACTGCGTCTTGTATATGAAATAATAATCGCGGAGTATGATTTTTTAATTTGTTCGGTAAGTAGGTATTATTACGTACGTACTTCGTATTATACAAGTACTTCTTGACAAAGAGTACTACGTATTTACGAAGTCCTCTTGTTTCGAACCCGGGTAACCATAGAAGTCCATTTCATTTGCAGCCCTCGCCTCTTTCTGCCCTTCTCGGAAACGTCTGAAATGTCTAATACATCTTTCCCTACCTCAAACATTTCATTCGCCTGTTCAATTGACGGGTTTGCGATCCATTTTCGCTGCTCTTCAGCCCTCTTCTCGACCAATTGCATCAAGTTTCGCAAATCTGATAAACGATTCCGCATATTTGTACTTGGCATGTCATCCCTTGACAAATTTCGCAAAGGAGGATACCGCTTTTGGCGATCCCCACACATCCAGTACTGCCAGGCTATTTGGGAACAACTATTTGGAAAGGCGAAATCTTGCGGTACATGATGTAAGCGTCCGCCCCATATATGCGAACCCCACAGAGACGTCGTAGTTACCGCTGCATCACCTGTCAAAGTTTCTTCTTGTTGAATGCCGGGAGTGGGAGAGTTCTTAAGTGTTAGAACTAATTGATAGAGAGCCGAATTTTCCAAGTAACCGTTAATCATAGCTTCCAAGCCATCTCTGGTAACTGTACCAGCAGTCATTGCTCGTTTCTCAATCTCCTCAATCACTCCCCGAATTACATCCGGTGCCACTTTTTAAAGTTGGGGCACCACATCATTCACATATTTTACCACTAACTGCATGTATTGCAAGATTGAAATGTGCGGAGGCAATCCTGTTGCCACAATAATATCTCCTGGAGAATTGAGTCGACACGTGTAGCATTTGAGCGATAGAACCGTCCTATAGATCCCGTGACTTTTTTGAGATTGAGTCCGTCCGAATTACACGGACGTCTTCGGAATCAAAGTTTGAGTCTTCGTCTGCGTGATCAGGCATGGTAGAGGGCGGAAGGCAGCAGCGAAGTCAGGGTAATCGATTGAAGTGAGACGGGGGGTTGTTTTATCGATTCATCGATTGACTGTGATTGACTGTGATGTGTTGTTGCCGTGACGGAAAAAAAATCTATTTTCGTTCTACTGTTACGACGTAGAGTCTACTAGTCGTACGACGTCCGTTGCAGAGGGAGGAAAAGGTTAGGGGTTAAGGAGCCCGGTCCAAAAATTTTCCCAACATTTCCTTCTACTCGGAGTATATAATTATTTACGACGTATCATACGTAGTATTCTCTACTTGTGTTTTCTTGGCATCCATACGATTTCTTAAGGCCATTTACAAATGGCCACATGTCGCTCCGTATGAGCCGCAATTGTGAACACCCTCAATACCTAACTGTAAATACTATCCTACAGCATTTCATCGAACAACGGTCACTCTAGCGTATTTTTGAATTCGGACCTGAATTCGGACTTTCTAGTGGGTAGCGTATCATGAGTAGTTCCACCGATGGCAGCACTCAAAAGTCTTCCAAGTTGGGTCGCAAAGGAGACCCTCGAATGCACAGAGCTGTGACGGCTCGTTTGGAAGATCCGAACTTGACCCTTTACGAAGCCTTGAAAATTGGAGGGTTTGATTATCCTACCAACGATGATTCCTCATTAATTGACTCGGAAAAAGTTACGCTTGGTCAAAGAAAGAATCAGCTGTCGAGAAGATTGCGACTTGCTCGGAAGCAGAATTCTGATGACGCAGCTTCTACGAGTGCCGCCTCAAATAGTGGAAATATCTATCGAAATGATGCGAACATAATGGGAATGGTAGCAGGAAATCGACAGACAGGGACATCTCACAGTAGTTTGGGTGCTCGTGCATTGCAAATGAAAAGAGATTACGACTTGACTCTTGATGAGAGCGATTTTGCTGCTGGCGAGGCTGCCAACGATATAAATGCGATGATGGAGGAACAAACCAAACGCCCTCGAATTGCTAAGAATCATCCCGACTTTGCTCCTTTGATTGTTCCACCGGCCAGTTTTCGAGGCGCCACTTATTTCGACCATGCTGGTGGGGGCAGTACTCCAGGTGCTGCGATGAATATGACGTCGCCCACGTTCGAATCTGCTGCTGGAAGTCTGATGGGAATGTCAGGTCTCGGTTCTGGTCCATATTTCAACCCTCAACTCACGCATGCCTTCTCAGTACATCAGCAACCTCGAGCATCCGCGGTAGCAGTCTCGTCTCTCACTTCGTCCGCACAAGCAGTGGGTCTTACCCTCGAGCAATTGGCTCTCGCGCTGTCTTCCAACACAACTAATTTGGCAAAATTAATTGCAGAAACCAAAAGTGGCGAATCGATGACCAAACAACAAGATCTGGCATTGAATCTTTTTGAAACAGAATCAAAGGCATTGTATACCAAGTGTATGCTCATGTCGGGGATCGACATAAGCTTGGCACAGCCTGGTACACCAACCTACATGGCATTTGCCATGAAGGCGTGGCAAGCCGAAGGCAAGCGGCTTCAGGATATGATGAGCTTTGCTCAAAGAGAAAGTGCAAATATTGATGCGTCCGATCTTTCTGTGGGAGAGACGAACGGCGCTTTCAAAAATACAGCTGAACATGTCGAAGCTAGGCAGGATAGCGCAGGCAACGACGATGGATCCGAGACCAGTAATGGAGAGAAGCATAGTCACAGCCACTCCGGACACCACCATGAAGCTGCCGGAAATCTGGATGACCATCACGGTTGCGATGCTCAGCATTTTCATCGGTTAGGACAGTGTGGGCATAAGGCAATTATTCATCAGCCAAAGGATGGGGTGGCTCACATTGACTTCATTGTAAATGATCAAGTGGAGTGCTACATGGGACTAGATTCCGTTCCATTTGGCAGAAGTGTGGATTCTGCATGGCCAAGTAAGTCGAAATGCAGAGACGTGGAAGGAACAACCAGCAAAACTTGCAGCAAAAGCGTCCTTGGTTCCGCCAATTCCAGTGAAGCTGGGGGGGCATCCGAACCAAAAATCCTCAAGCTCTCAGAGATCAATCTGCAGGATCCTGAATGGAATTACGATGGCGGCGATTCGGTCGATGGAGGGGTAATGGGGCTGTTCAAACTAGGTGGCGATGGTTCGGTCTAGAGAAATGGGGTGACGAAGCGCTGCTACTGCTAGTTGATGTAAAAGCACTTCAATCGCTGCCTATTTTCCTCGGCAGTAACTCGCTCCATCACAGAACGAGGTACCTAATTACGTCGTACCCGCGATATTAGAGTAGAAGGAGCGGGCTGTCGCTCTGGTTCATACGGGACTCCAATTCGTGACCGAACTCTGGAATTGAATGCAGTCGTACGACAGCACGACTAACGGTACAAGTGGTAATACTCTATTACGACGTTGTCATATCTCAATCGTGACATATTCAATCGACTTCAAATCTTGCCCTTCAACGACATCCACCACAACACAAATGGCTTTGCCCCGTGTACGCTTTCATCTATAACTCGTTGTTAAAGTAGCCATTGTTATCGGTCCGTTGTCAGTCCTTCGAATTGCTTGTTTGCGATCCAACCTTTTGTTCGTCAAGCGTCATATTCCTTCTCGCCATCTGCTTGTGGGTTTCAGTATTCACGTCTCCATTCCTTCAACGAGCGCTTATGATGAGAAAACGTAAGGCCTTGTCCTCAGTCGACGGAAATATTCTGTCCAAGCCTCCAATGCGAAGGCTCGACTCCGACGGTGAGTTTTCGCTGGAATCATGGGAAGAACGAGCTTTAGCAGACTCCAAAACCCCGAAAATCAGCAATGTTGGAGGGTCTGCTTCGCAACAGCCGGCAACAAAGAAACGACTCGCGCACAGGCGTCCTCCGTTGCCCACTCGTCCGAATCACGGAGGTTTGGGTAGTAGTATTCTCAATCACAAAAGGAACGCTCAAAGCAATGTACCAACTCGTGGAGGGATTTCATCTCGTTGGAGTCCAAAGAGAACACCATCCGATCATGCGACCCGTGTAGTGGACCGAATAACTCCAAGATTCCAACGAAATTCAGCAATGCCTCTTACAACATGGGTAGAAGAAACGACGCAACCAGTCTTGCACCTGTCTCCGACAAGTCGGAACGGTCGGGTCGCCAATGATTCCATTATCTATCAGCACCAAACCAAGGCGTCGACATTGACTCTCGATGACTCCCACTGTGACCCATCTGAAGAAGTCGCATGTCGAACTGTGTCATTTGCTCTGGCGAACGGGTTTGTACCTCGACCTGCATCGAGTGTAACCGAATTGTCTCCAACCTATGGAGATGTACAGATTAATAGTAAGGTGAAATTGTTTCAAAAAGCCGCCGGGCCGGAACTGAAGAGAGAGAGAGCGATGATGACATGAATTGTGAATCTAGCGACGAAGATTTGCTTTTCAACTCTTCTGATTCTTCTCTTGACGTGCAAGATGCATCTCGAGAGATTCGGCCTGGATCGGCGGAGCAAGTTCTGAACAACCAAGACCACCTTAAAGCTTCAGTCGATGATCAAAATGCTAATCTTAATTCAACTACTGAAGTAGAACATTTGCTACAGAGGACTCCTTACAACGACATTTCTCGAACAGAAAATCGAGACGCTGTACGTAAATTGGTGAACGGGGAATCAAGAACACTACCTTACGAAGACTCGGAACTAGTCGGAGCGACTATTGGGACTACTCGGATGGAAAATTTGGAAGAAGATACTGACACAGATCTTACTGACTTGACCTCTTTATCGTCTGACGATGGAAATTCATCTACGATCTCTTGCGAACATATCGAAGAGGATGGCGACGAGCCTCGTCTGTCCGAAGAAACTGAAATCTCGACGGACGGTGATGAAAAGGTCGGTAACACTCCTGTACCAAAGACACCACGACGCAGGACATTTTTTAAAGACACTTCAGCAGCTTTATCATGTGAAAGCTCGGTGGATGCTCAAACATCCAACCCTTTTGAAGAGGAAAGCATCGAAGCCTGGTCCATCGACGGGTACACGGATTCTCCAATTCTGCTTGAGATAGAGGGCAAGAAATACGTCCATCCTCCTCTTCCTGCGGGATGGCGCATAAAGATTTCCAAAACCCACAATCGACCGATCTATATCCATCCAGACATTGGTCGCACCTTTCACTGCCCAGTTGATCTACCCCGGGATGTTGTATATGTTCGGAGAAAGGATGGCAAACTAGAGAGACGACCCAAGATTCATACTGGAACAGATAACTGCGATCCGAGAGCAGGTCGAGCACCTGATACCCCTCCGTCAGTTACTCAACAGTCGCCAGGAAGCAGTGCCACAAGTCCATCTCTGGACAGCCATCAATCTGAGCGCTCGATTTCAAATTCTGAATCGACGACAAAGCTGATTCGTGGTGCATTAAAACATTCCGCGATGTGCATCAAGAGTTCGTCACTGAACTTGCAACGAGCCAAAAAAATGATGAAAACGGCAAGAGAGACGCCATCTACCATGTCAGACGTCGTCCGCTTGTACGAGACGGAACGAATGCATGAACAATTCCCCATCATCGGTCGTCATACAGGATTCAAAGACGGGGACGAATGCGATATCTCGTGCTCGGAGAGATCAAGAGAGTTCCCATCTGTTTCATCGGACATTGAGAGGGATCGAAGAGACGACACTAGGTACAAAAGCGGCTCATGTCGTCTCGAGAATAACGCGTTATCTCCGGTTCTTGAAACTTCTTTGCCAACAGATTGGATCGTCGAAGATCTTGTACCAGGACGAGCAATCGAAGCTCGTGTATCCCGAATTTCGAGGATTTCTGAGGATAAAATTCCGGCGTCGAACAAAAAACGACCTTGGACGCAATTTTCTCCTGAAACATCGAACGAGTCCAGAGACCGGCTACAACCTCATGATTTACATTGTTTTACCGGAGCGGAAGTGAAGGTACCTCCCGTGGCAAGAAACTCGGTCCAAGGAGAGTACATCGATGGATGGTTTACGCCAAACGCCAGTACAGACAGTGGAAGGGAATCGTACGAGGAGGTCGCGACTCTCCGCCACAGTGCAAAACCCCCAAGGAGCGGCCAAAATGCACTGAAGTCTCCTCCAACAAACACCAAGCGAGATAGGGCACTGTTGGGAAACAGAAAAGCTCCGTTGAAAATTGAAAATGAAAACGGTCCTACCTTGAATGAAAATGCGGACTCCAACTTTTCTTCGAGCTGTCATTCGGGAATCGTCCTCGAGCATGAACGAGGGCCGTCACCTAAGTCCCGACTACAAAACAACCTTAGTCCATCCATGACCCAGAAAGCACCTGGAAACACGATAGAAGCCGCTGAACGAGGGAAGAGGCTCCTGCCTTTCTTCGACATCTTCGAACAGCATCTTGCTGAAGAAGATGGTGAACAGTTCCATTGTGTTCAAACAAAAGATAAAAGCTTCAGAAGTAGTTCAAACATTGAAAACATCCAAAGCGATCTTGAGGATAACTTGCCTGATTGGAAAAGTCCTAATTGCTCCGAGATCAAAGGATCGAGTCCAGAAAGGGGGTCGACCACCAGCGAGAATGATTTCGAGAGTTCGCCACAAAACAACATTCAGAAGCTTGGACCCAGAAATGAAGCCGAGGTGGTTTCGAAAACGGTCACAACACTCACAAAAACGAAAGGGAGTGCGGAGAAAGGATGCAACGAAAGTAGATCGGCCTTGAGCAACCAGTCGGCACACTTCATAAACGATCCTTCACAACATGGAAAATGCAAACGCAGCGTTGGAGAGGTGCATATCACCGCAGCCCAACAAATTAGCATGAAGGAAAAATTGCCAGAAGAAATGAAGTTATCCTCAAGTAAGGTCGACAACGTCCAACACAAACGGGACGTATGTTTTGAAGCGTCGCCGGCGTCAGAGTTTGAATTCCACGCAGGCGGTGACCAATCAACAGGCCTTTCGTCGGATGACTTTCCAGGTCCAGAACTTGAGAACTTCCCGGTAGAAGAATCGGGAGAAATAAATGAATTTAAAAAGATCATTCAAACCATTCAAAAGGAGGATACCAAATCCCCAGAAAAGACAAATCAAGAACATGATCCCGGAAGCGAAAAAAACGTTTCTTCGACGTTTGATGACGATGGGATCGAAGGGCCAGGTGCGGATTTGTGCGAGGGCATGTCTCCAATTCAAACGTACAACAAGAGACGTCGGATGAACTGGAGAGTTTTAAATCCAACATACCCACGATGCTCGCTTCAAAGACTTGATGATATTGTGAAATCACATTTGAAAAAAGGGCGACTCGACGGCCGTCAAGAAGAAAAGTAAGGCGGCAAAGAAAGCGTCCAGCAAGCGGCGTGAAGGGAAACTAAAAAACGCGACTAGCTCTACTCGGTCTGATTACCATTCAGGCCACTCTTTTTAATTGAATGAATCAATTCTTCGCTAGTAGCCAATGATTTCCGTCACTTCTTCTCGAGAAAGGTCCAGCCTCAGCGGCACTGCCACTAATGGTGAAGTTCCAGCTCTGGGTTTTTTGTTTGTTTCGTCGATCTGAGCCAGGATATATCCTATTTGATCGTATTTCTCCAAAATTTCGACGACAGCTTGTAAGTGACAAAGATAATCCATCTCGGTTTCGTGTCGAAACTTTCGGCCACCGAGGTGAAACGGAAGAACATTCAAATACAAGCTTCTGAAACCAAATGAATCGACTCGATTGAAGTCGACATCGTAGCATTTCCCCCATTTCTCATAAATGACATCTCGCAGTGCATATCCATCAAACTCTTCGGAACCATTGTTCACTGGTTCTTTCGATTCCTCTTGTTGTTTCTTTCTCGCTTGGAATACCGCCATGTCCAGATTTCCCGCCTCGTCATCGTTAGCTAAGTCTTCTTGCTGGGAAGACGTCATTCCATGTGAAGTGAAATCTCGCCGAAAGCTGTGGTATGTTTGTGGACATTGGGCAAATGCCTTGGCCGAAAATGATGTCAATGCATCGCTTCGAGTTGTGGTTGCACACCAAAAAATGCATGCACAAATCCATGGTGGTATCCAACTCCATTGCATTCGTTTCCCCATGCTCACAAGAACACTTTGGGGACTGGTAATGTGTGCTTTTCGGGTGGAACACACACAAGTCGACGGTAGCTGCAGTAGGGACGGGTAGAATGGAGAGGAAGAACAGAAAATCTTTTCTTCCCTTCGAAACTACCGTACGGTACTCGGTTGAACGTACTTTTGTACTTTACACAGTTAACAATTACGACTACTTACTAGGTAGTAAATAGTCGACGTATTACGTAGTAATACCTACCCTCGTACTCTATTTTACAGTTGTTAACAGTACGACTTGTACCGGCATTACCGCAATACCGGTACTGGTTTGATACGTAGACAGGTAGTACTCTACTAGCTAGCTAGTAGTTCTTCACAAAGTCAAGTTCACACACTCTGACCTGTACGAACACCGGAGACCGTGCACAATCGACTACTCTTCACACAGTGTGGAAAGTATCCACAAAAGATATTTCCATTCTCTTCTGATAAAAGTAAGGAGTAAACGCCTCATAGACTACTCGACATGATACGAAAATTACTGCCATACAACCCTTAAAATTTGCCGGGGCGACGTCTTGCTGTATATTTCGAGTCTGGTCGAACATTCTTTCCCTTTTTGCGTTGAGACTCTTTCTTGTGAATAATCCATTCTTTGGTCTTGATTCCTTTCTTCTTCCGAATGGGCTTCATCTTATTTCCCTGCTGCTGTTGATGCTTTGAAACTCGAACATGTCCTGCTTGTTCATCCTCTTCCGTCAAACCTTGTGGCAGGTGCTTTCTCGACGTTCGATCGCAACTCAAGACCAAGTAATGTTTCTTGGCCTTGGCCGAGTTGGGATAGTCTACCACAATACCACCCCCAAATCCTACAGCAGTGGCGCATTCACTGATCAAAACGGCTTGCTCGGTTGTTTCTGGATAAAACTGCAAGACAGCCCGCGCCGACTTTTTCAAGATGGAATAGAGACTGGAGAAGAACCGCAGAAGTCGTCGTTTCGGATTTTGTGCTGCGCTGTTGCTGTAACATAACCACTGTAGAGCCGATATGGAAATACATGCATCAAACGTAGCTGGTCGAAAGGGTAGACCTGTGCCCATGTCATGTTGCATGAGATCTCCTGTCGATGGTTTGTTTTCCTCATTCTCATCACCATCATCGCTGTCACTATCATCACCCACTTTCATCTTGCTGTGTTGAGCGTCGTCGCTATCCATTTGGAAGGTATCTTCCATTCTCTCGTGAGCCACCTGCAACATATCTCTCGACACATCACATCCTACCCAAGCATGTCCCTTTTCTTCCAATACTTGTCCACTGAGCCCGCTGCCGCATCCAACGTCCAAAACGAGGGACTTTTGATCGGGCGGTAACAGCAATAGTTCGATAGCACGGAGGGTGATTTCTCGCTGCACATTGATCATACGCGAACTTGAGTTGTATTTGCGGGCCTCTTTTTCGTTGTAAAACAGCGAGGCGTGGCCCGTCAATTCTGGCCGGGACATGTTTTGGAAGTTGTCGAGACTGGTTTTTTGTCAGTCGTCACCAGAAGGAAAAAAGTGTCGCAACGACCACAGGACTCGCAGTGTCTGTACTGTATGTCTGGATGATTTTTTTTTGTGGCGTAGACTTGTTGATCTGAGAAGAAGTAATTGACCCTTCTGTAGCGGCCAGCATTGCGTCGAACCTTTTTTAGGAACAAAAATTGATCATCACAAAAAAGAACGTCGTGTCGATCAACGACTGGCGAGGCTATGAAATCGTCTGCCCGTCTATCCATCAAATTCCTTTATCAGTCCATTGAGTCAGTCGATTTTTATTCCTTCCAATGACAGAAACGCTATGCAGACTCCGCATGCACTCATTCAAAATATTATGCCCACGCACGCAAAGCGAACCGTTCATTGCTTCCGAGACGACGACGAATGGAAAATCCTTGCTTGTTTTTGATCCCGACCACGACAATCATAGCTAGCTAGAGAGTAGCTGGAAGTAGTTTCAGCATATTGTTTGTTTGGTTGGTTGGTTGATTGGTTCAGTACTTTTTGCTGTGTGATTTGCAACCGTCTCACGATGTGGTACTACTATTTGGCAGCTGCTTTGGTGGCCTTTTGGTGGTTTCTGTTGCGACCCCGTGGAGGAGGCAAAAACTCTCCTCCTCTGGTGACCTCCTCGAGTGTGGTTCCGGTTCCTTTGGTTGGAGTGATTGCCGAGTTTCTCAAGAATCCCAATGAAATGATGAAACGATGCTACAAAGACTATGGACAGATCTTTACCATTCCGGTGAGTGTGTATGTTGCATGTGTTTGATTGTAGTTGTTCGGAACAGTTAAGAAATTTTCTGTCATTTTTTCAACAACGACTGTCTCTCCTCTGGATGTTCCTCACCCAACCCCTTACATCCAACTTGTGGCAGATCTTCAATCAACGTTTGACCTTTTGATTGGACCAGAAGCACAAGAACTCTTCTTCAAGTCAGGAGATGACGTTCTTAGTCAGGATGAATGCTATCATTTCATGTCGGCGGTCTTTGGACCAGGTGTGGTGTATGACGCTCCTCGAAAGAAGCGTCAAATGCAATTTCAAACCATGGCCAACGGATTGCGAACTACCCGCATGAAAACTTATGTGGCTAAAATCCAACAAGAGACAATGCAATACCTCAATGAACGATGGAACAAGGAGTCGGGAACTGTCGATTTGTACAAGGCATTGAGTGAGATCACTATTTTAACCGCCTCGCGATGCTTGCACGGAGACGACGTACGGGAGCACATGTTTGCCGAACTTCAGACCTTGTACCATGATTTGGACGAGGGATTGACCCCCTTGACGGTCTTGTGGAGTCGTGCTCCAACCCCCGAACACTTTCGACGGGACAAAGCTCGCAAACAGCTGGTGGAACTCTTTGGAAAAGTCATCCAACAGCGTAGAGAGCATCCAGAACGATCCGACGGCACCGATATCTTGAGTTTATTCATGGACATCAAATATAAGGACGGGTCGTCGATTACGGAGGAAGAAGTCACTGGGCTGCTGATTGCATTGTTGTTTGCGGGTCAACATACATCTTGTACCACGAGTACCTGGACGTTGCTGTTGTTGCTCCACAATCCCACCGTAATGCAACGAGTCATGGAAGAACAGGAACAGTTCGCCAGTAAGGATTCACTGGAATTGGATGACGTTCATCAAATGGAACTCTTGCACAACAGCATGCGCGAAGCCTTGCGATTGTGTCCGACCTTTATCATGCTGCTGCGAAAGGCCATGAGGGATGCCGATGTGACTGTCAATGGAACGACTTACCGTATCCCTAAGGGCGACCTTGTTGTCGTCTCGCCTACCGTGTCTATGCGTCTCCCCACCACGTTCAAGGACCCCGACGTCTTTGATCCTGACCGATTCGCCGCTCCCCGGGAAGAGCACAAGCAACCGTATGCGTACTTGGGATTTGGCGGTGGAATGCATTCTTGCATGGGACAAGTCTTTGCCTTCTTGCAAGTCAAGACTGTTCTTTCTGTCATTCTCAAGCATTACGAGCTGACTCCCGAGTCGAGCAAACTGCCAGATATTGGCTACAATGACATGGTGGTCGGACCCAGAGGAAATTGCAACGTACAGTATCGTAAGAAAAAGGTTGCATAGCGAAGATGCTCCTGGCGTTAAAAAAGGAGAGAGTTCCGCCCTCCCAAAAAACACTATATACTCGTGCTATGTGTCTTAAACTTGCTGTGTCAACTGTGCCAATGTAGAAACCATCAACCCAGTTCTATTAGAATGATGTTCATTCAACTCACTGCCAACGACGGCCATGCTCTTTCGATAGCTAATAAAGATAGGTCAAAGCGTCTTGACGTAGTGTGGGTATTTGATATGTAACTAGTAGCAAATCAAAATGCTAAGGTCTATTTGGCGGCATAGAATGCCATGCAGTATTTCGGAGTCCGCCACCCATCGTTACAAGAGCACTCCAATACAAATACAGATTTGCACTGAGTGCACTCCCAACTATCGTCACTCTGCCCTGTATCTCCAGACTATCCTTCAAGGTTCCTCCTTTTCAAACAGTCCAATCACCATAAGTTTCGACACCGGTTGTCTTTTCTTTTGAATGATTTCAACACCTTCCAGCCGGTTTCTCCGATGCAAGACTTAACTAGAGATGGCCTCCTACAAAAAGCAATGAACCGGGTGGGGTGGGTAAGTTTGTGTTTCATTTCAACAGCCAATGAAGAGAATATCGATGTTATAAATAATCGTCAACATACCACTTTTCTTCTCCAGTTGTCGGCATCGGGGTCAAAGATAAAGCTGTGCTCGTCAGTAAAGGCGACATCAAAGATGTAAACGAAAGCCATAATGGACAAGACTGCCAACCATTGCAACCATGCTGTGCTGCCTGTTCCTTCGTGATATGTCGCGAAAGCAAACAGAGTCAGAAGCAGCATAATAACTACTTGGAGCTTTTGTCGAAGGTTCATGGTGCTTATTGTTGATGCTTGCACAGGGTCACAGTTTAAGAGAGCTACAGCGGCAGGGATGGTCAAGAAGGTGTAGCAGCAATCACGGCAGCGAGCGAGCAAAGAATGCCTTTGTTGTTTTTCAGCTACGACTTGTACTCGTCGAGATGTTATTGCTTTATTCATTGTTGATAACCGAAGTTAGCACGGAGTAGTTAGCGTTGGGCATCGCTGCATTGCGATAAAACGCGGGCGGCGAAGCCGAGTTGGCACAGCTCTCAAATATACTTTAACGAACATCATTATCTTCAGTTGCCACGCGCGCGCTGGATTGAATATAAGAAAATTACTGCTGGTAGGACTCTGACTATCGGTCGATCCATAGCTCTTTTTTTCCCAACATTATTACTGGAACACTATTACTACTACGTACTATCGACCACGCATGTTCATTACAGTTCTAACGAAAGCACCACCCAAAATAAGATAAGCCTCTCCGTAGGCCAAGTGATTGCTACCTTTTTCAACTTGGCTATCTATTTTTCCAACAAACTCACCATGGCTCTTCCCATGGCTTGACCGACATCCATGTATGTTTCAGCATTGCCGTTGTAGTGGCTGTTCGATGCTCCGCCATGACAGAACGGTTGAGAGTACACGCATGTCGTATTATCAGAGAACTCGGGCATGTCTTGAACAGACATTTGGGCATTGAAAATCGCTGCGTCGTTTCCCTTGGCACCGTCCATGGAAGTTTGGCCCAACGTCGCTAGGACAAATTTTGCGTTTGGAGAATCAAAATCAAGACGGAGTCGTCGAATCAAGTGGACAAGGTTGATTTTGTAGCGCTGAGCGAGCGCTGTATCATCTAAGACAAGAAAAGGAAAGGAACTGATGAGAATGAAGACATCCGTAACACCAAACACCGTCACAGTCCACTTGCGATCTTACATCGATCTTTATCTCCTTGCCAGTAGAAAAAGCCTGCAACCTCATACTTGGTCGAGGGAGTACTACCAGGAATGTACGTGGGAAGATCCGCAAGGACTGTGCGTGCACGGTCAATGTCACCATCGTATTGCATCCCAGCATACTGAGAAATACGAAATAATGTGGTTCATTAGAACGGATGAGCAATGAATCGGTTGGTTTCACACCATAACAAAAAATCTCACCCAACCAATCGGAACCGGTTGTGTTCCCTTTTCCCATCGATTGGGAGATTCTTTGTAGCCTGCATAGTGCCAGGTTATTTTCTTTTTCTCGTCGAAATATTCAAAGGATGGGCTGCCTGGCGGTAACAAGTCCCACCCCAAGCTGCGATTTCCAATGCAGCTCTTGAGGATTAGAATGTTGTCGTTGTCGCCGCAAGGACACGATGGTGACTCCGAAAGCCACTTTCCCAGTTCATATCCTATTCCGATCTCGGGACCAATTTTGTTTGTTTGTTCAATTGTCATCCATTCATTCTTCAAAAGTTTACCGACGCCCGTCCCACTGCCCATGGTAAACACATTACGTACATGTGGATTTATTGTCTTTTTCCAATTACCCTTCTCATCTACCAAGAACGAATACCGGTGTTTGGTCTTGACAGCATACTCCAGGGTTCCGTCCGTCTCCGCACCAGTTACCTTTCCCATTCCGACCATATTGGATTGTCCGAGCAAGATAAATACCTTGACTCGTTTCTCGGCAGGATTTGAGACATCTCCCTTGACACTCATCTCCGGATTGATCGTGGTATACAGATTCTTGAGAGGCAAGGACCTGTCACTGGCGATATGTGGAGTGATTCAATCAGGGCAAAAAGATATTGTTTCGCAAAAATGGATGATATTATTTTCTTTTCAAACATACGCAGTTATAATGAAATCCTCTCTTCTCGTCGTTACATCAAGACCCAGATGTGATCGTCGCAGAGAATCGATTTGAGAGTTCAGCAAGAAGAACGCGGCTGGGACCTTTTCGATCTTCTCGGAATGATCATCTCCAGCAGAAGGGAAGAATTACGAAGTCGTAGAAGAACGACAGAGGACGAGTCTGAAGTGATGAGATTTTGTATGTACTTCAAGTATGAGGTGATGATGTCGTTTATTATCCTTCATCCCTAATGGACATGTCAATTGATTTTCATTCTCACAGTAAGTCAGTTCACTCCCTGCTCCCTGCCCTTATTACTCGTACTCGTTGAGTCTCACGTACTCTCTACCTACCTAGTGTCACTTCACTCTATTGATTGACCGCTACGGTAATGATTGGTTTGCAACACTCAAGCAAAACATCAGTTAGTTCGGCGTTTGAGATTCTACCTACATTGCAGTACGTCCCCTTGTTCAATCCAAACTCCCAATTGTTCATTCGCGGAGGCACGGTTGGCTTTGAGAAAAATTCCAAATACAATGCTCCCATTTCTCCTTCTGTACGAGGCAAGGGCTCGAAGTGTTTTTCCCTTTTTGCCAGTGACTGGATCATAGTCTACCATCGTACATCTCGGGCAAGGTCCCTCCACCTTGAAACTGAAGTTTTGGTTGGCGAGAGAAAGAACCTTCCAGTTGTCCTCGATATGCTGCCCCCTCTCGAATTCATTCTCCGTTTTCACAACGATATTGGGGCGAAACCGCTTCGAGTCGACAGGATGATGCCCTTGGTCTAACAAGACAGTGTTCAGTGCGTCGACAGCATGTTCCGAAACCAAAAGAATGGGATGCTCGTTGGAGAATCCCGCTCGCGAAGTTTTTCCACCAGCGTTGATTGTGTCGCTTTGTGTTGTAGAGTATCGGGCCAACCAGCAGTGAATGCCAAGAAACGAACTAAACCAGTCTGAAACAAAAGCATCCCCCCACAACTTTCCACCGCACTTGTTCCCACACAGTTGTACTGCGTTCTCTCCGCCGTGATAGAGGTCTTCGCCCAATTTCACCAAAAGATCATCGCATCCTGGTGCGGACACTGTCATCGTGTTTGATATCGTGTCTATTTTGGGGGAGATCAGGCCAAGTTTCGGACAGGTCTGGAGGCGGAGGGCGGTACCTGACGTGTCGACTAAGGCAAACTCGCGATCATACCTCAGCTTGCCGCTTGGAAGCTCAACTTGCCACCTCGAAACTTGCTGTGCAGCACAACTCTTTATAGGGAAGATGAAAATGCTACTGACCTTTGCTACGGTTTCTGTGGATATGTGACCATGGGTCGACTGCGCATCCTGTTCACATGAAGCATCGGATTCCTCATTCACAAAATTACGCTGCAAAAATTGAACAACTACATCCAGATCTTCCCACAGGCTGTCCTTGCCAAAGCTGATTCGCACAGCTCCTGTAGGTTGTCCATTCACTAGATCCAAGTGATCCCCGCATACATGACCAGCCTGTTCAAAGTTGTTGATTACTTGTTCATCAGAGAGCCCAAGAGCTTGTTGGCATGCACCAGGATTGCAAAAACATCCGGTGCGAAATTGGATGGTTGGACGGTGCAAAGCCGCTAGTTTAGAAACCTCATTATAACCAACGACCGAACCATCGGCACGAATCACGTTAAAGGTAACCGTTGGTCCAGATGCAGATGACTTTGTTGTGATGTTGTCGTTTCTGTCATCAAAATACTGCCAAGCCCCATAGAGTCGAATCACAGAAACGCCATTCCCATGCTTGAGACTTTTCAATCGACCTACGAGCTCATTCTTTAGACAGTTCGTATGCTGCTGGATCTTGTCCATTCCTCCCAAGCCTTCCAATGTCTCCAAACCACTTGTGAGACTTATAATCCCACGAAAGTGAATTGTACCATTCGTTAAAGAGTCCAAGCAAGCGGTTGGCGACTCTCTCTTCGGGACAGTGTAATCTTGTCGCGGCGTCATGATGTCGACGGACCCTCCGCCCTGGTAGTATCTCACGTCATCGTGCTCGAACAAGACACCAAACGATGACCTTTTCAAAAACAAAGCTCCAATTCCAGTGGGTTCACCAAATATTTTATAGAACGACAATACAGCAAAATCTGGATCCAATTCTCGTAAAGACACGGGTCCTGTGCTGGCTGCCTTGGCAATATCTAACATAGTGTACCAACCACAATGTTTGGCAACGGCTAGGATAGATGCTGAATTGGTTCGATGACCTCCGAAATTGCATTCGGCAGGGAAGACCAATAGATTCCGCCGTTGGTTGATTTCTCCATCGCTGTTGCGTCCACCTGATGTGTTACCATCCAAATCTTGAAGTAGTTTCCGTTCTAGCATCCAAAAATCGTCTACGGTCATGGATTCCAGCGTTGCCACATCGACGCAATAAAAGATGGCCCCCTTCGCAAGTGCCAATTGCCGCATTCCCACCACCGAAGTGTGCGAGTTGGTGACGTACAACAAAATCGAAAGTCTTGCAGTTTGCCATGGAAATCGTTCGGCCACTATCCTGCAGCCTTCTGTAGCTCCCGAGGTAAAGACCACTTCGTATCCAGCATGACAATCCATGGCGGATGGCTCATGGTTTTCACCGCTGCTGCTGTAAAATGATTTGGGGAGTTTCAAAGACGAGTACCGTCCTGGGAGGGCATCAAAGTGCTTCAGAACTCGTGCTTTGACCTTTGAATTTTGTGGAGGGTTCGTGCAGCGGCCGGACCGGTCGAATGAGGATTGGCAAGTATTGTGGAACTGTTGTCTCGGTAGATGCGTTCCAGCTGTGATTTTGCGGGCAATGCAGATCCGGCGTAATCCAGATAGACTTCCTTTTCTTCAATGTTGCTATTCCAATCTGTCGTAGTAAATTCCAAAGGGGGTTGCAATCCAGGAAATTCCACAGGTCTCCATTCATCGATGAAACCGATTGGGGAATCTCGATACCCATATTCGTCTCGATATCTAGATAAGAAATCTTTTTTTCGTTTCAAGGCAGCTGAAGCATGTGTATTCACGGATATATTGATGTGCCGGTCAAAAACCTTTCGAGGTTTTAGTCGTTCTCTGGTCGAAGAAGATCGAATTTTCCAACCAATCACGGCCAAAAACACCATCAACAATCCTAATATATCCCAGGATGCTATGGAAGATAATCTTTCAGCGAGACAAGATCCGTCAGATTGAGGAACTGCTCTGGAAGTGTTCGAATTCTTTGACATAACAATCGATGGCTGTTCTTCAAAGGAACCATACGAAGGAGAATTGTGGTTGTTCTGAAACATGGATTCACTCTCGTCGCCTCGTCCAGTATTGATGGCTTCTGCAAATGTCAAAGCCATAATGATGCAGATCATCAAGACGCACATATTGAAGTTTACAGTTAAGTAGTTCTTGGAAGGACGTTTGACGGAAGGTGGCCGAGGATTGCTGACACCATTGTTCTTCAGTACGATCTCTTCGTCTGATCGAAAAGACTCCCCGTAGCCTGGGAGTTCGTACCCGTGTCTGGCATTGTATTCGGTCTCTTGATAGAATAGGGCCAGCTTTAAAGGAGCTGCCCTTTGGAGGATAGCGCCTGTCACCATGGCCTCGACATCGTCTTTCAATTTCTGGTCCAGTTGAAACTGGGAAAGCACTGTTTCCAGGTACTGTAAAATGTTCTCCTCTACCTTTTGTTGGGTTTGCAAGACCATTTCGTATTCTCTTCTAGCCACGTTGATTTCTCCGTGCAGTTTCCTCTGCATTTCCAAATCCTTCCAATGAGCTTTCTTTTCTTTGCACCTCTCCAAAACACTGTTGTGCAGAGCGAGACGAGCGGCAATTTCTTCCTTGGGAACCGTCCATTGATACTCAAAGCACATTTCACGTGATGCTTGCAATAGCTTTCGACCATACTTCTGATTGAAGTTCGACGAAGAATCCTTCATGGTCATCATGGTAGGAGAGATTCTGTTCCTAAATTTTGCAAAAGAAGTGAAGATCGTTTTGAACGATGCTCCCAGCAGGCGATTCGAGAGAAATTGCGAAGCGTGTGGTGTCTAACCAAATTTTCTGCAGCTTGTGTAACTGTGTTGTGACTCGGAGAGACTGGGTAACAAAGGGAAAGATGATGATGATTGGTGATGCTCAAGGAGGGATTTGATTCGATCGATGTTGGAGAGAAAGAGGAACGGTGAAGTGAATGTTTGCGAAAATGCAGACCAAGCGAAGCGGCACTATCTTCCTCAAAATATCCTGGAACGGAACGACCCATTCAGATCCATGACTGAGATTCCACAATTATTTCACGTGTCGTTACACTCAACTTTTTGGAAGTCAGCTTTTAATTGGGTCATCAGAGTGATGATCGCATGTGACTTTCTGATTCATTCGATTAAACATTGGTTTTTTGTTGCGACGTATCTCTAACTATAAATCTGTGTTGTACTCACAGCAGCCACCTGTAGAACCGCTACCTCCACCAGTACAAAAGTAGGAACCGTAGTGTAGTACCGATAGTGCACTGCAAGGACGTTTCCTTCACACATTTCCCTGTCACACAAAAGACGAGCTGTCCACAGCCATCCCATCAGAGTACAGCATCCTTGTTTGTTTGAAGGCGTCAATCGCAGAACGGTGCCGGGAAACATTGCCAACAAACGGATTCTCGGGCGTTGAGGCGAGACAATCACTGTTTTCGGAAGGACTTCGCGCCTTTCCTTGAGGTGATCACCATACTACGTAGTAGAAGTGGTTCAATAACAGTGCGATCCTCCTGAACCATGTCCAACTTTGACGAAGGATTTTTCAAAGATCTGCTAAAAGAAGAGAGGGAGGAATGTCTGCGAGGACCTGGAATTGACTTGGAGTTGCACGAGGCCTTTGTAGAAGCGTGCCAAGCCTTCCAAGATGCAAAGGAAGCGAAGGATACTGCCGAGGCGGAGATAGCTGAGTTGAAAAAGACTGGAGGAGATTCTAGTGAAGCGTTAGAAATGTTAGGAATGTGGTCCGCTGCCATGACAGAACATTTAGAAAGATGCGTTGAAACGGCAAAGCCCATTCTTGAATCTATCGATTTGATGTCCCATGATTTGGAAATGTCACTATTGAGGACGGCTGTCTTGACGAGAGGAACCCCAAAGGGCTTTGCGAAGTTTGCAAACGAAAGTGATCTACATGGGCAGCTGGTAGAAACGCTCCTCAACAATAGGAAGATCATGAAAGATATGTTGCTGAATGGTGGACCAACAGGCAACAAGTTTGGAAATGCCATGAAGCAGTATACCCAAATCATGGCTGGCCTACAAAAGGATCGTTTCCACAAGGTCAACAAGAAGTTGGCTTTGGCTGCGGCCCTCGAGTTTGCTTCGCCGCAAACCGAGTTCGACACTTCTGTAGAGATCGATGCACAGAAAAGGTTTAGTCACTACGAAAAGGCCCATAGAAAGGGAGATCTGGACCCAGCATTTACTCATTTCTCTTCATGGGAGTATCGTATGGCCATCAACAGCGACGCTCCACACGAACAATTACAATGGGGAAGAGATATGCTCATGAAATACGCTCCTCATATTGCTACGATCTACGACGAGAAATGGAGATACTGTTATCAGGTCACCAGTGACGTCGGGTATCGTGCTCCCAATTGGACTTCCTCCCCGAGAACGTATCAACAAGTGCTGTCCGGAGGAGGAAGAGAGGGTCCCAGGGCGTGGTACGGCCGCTTCATTGCCAGAGCTTTTGGGATCCCTGTTTGGGGGCTGAAGCAAAATGGAAACTATGCCATGTCAAGGTGGACACCCAAAGGCTGGGTTATGAACTTTGCCGTACCAGGGTCTTCCTGGGATAGCTGTAGTTGGGATGATCGACTAGGATGTGATTTCATCGAAGAGGCCCAAGCGCGAGCGGCTGTGTCCGAGCAAGAGTACTACGAGAAGGTCATCTTGCTAGAGTGTTTAGCAGATGCTTGCAAGGAGAAAAACAAGAAGATCGAAGAAGCCGGATTTGTGAATCCAAACAAAGTCTGGAGGTCTCTCGCACTCATGCAACGAAAGATTTTTGCGGATCGGGCTACTCCCGAGTCTTACCAAAGAACTGGTCCAAGTGTCGTCGTTTCAAAAATTGAAAAATATATTCATGAAATTGACGAGAATGCACCTCCTCTCCCCTTCGAGGTTGAAGCGAAAGGAGGAGTCATAATTCCTGCGGCATCCTTCACCGAGTCAAATGGGAAGAAGCATGTTCGGGGCCATCCATCGTTCGGGGGCGGAACTCAGTTGCATCTTTTGGATGGCGAAGGTTACGTGACCTACGAATTACCGGCCAACGTGACCTTTCAAGAAGACAAGGAATACATGCTCACGGCTAAAGTAAATACAGTCCATCTGAAACAGCAAAATCTTCAGCTGGAGATTGATGACGGCGAGACCTATGAGATTGAAATCCCGTACACTTCTGGTGAGTGGCAAGATACAAAGCCAATCAAAATCGAGGTCGGAGGATTGTCTGTGATGAAATTCTTCCGCAAAAAGGCGGACGACTGCTTTGGGCTCGCCATCAAGAGCTTCACGCTGAGCCCGTGTTAGACATTGTGGAGCTACATGCATCAGAAGACAGCTTGCTTTCTATTCGAGATAGATACTCAATAACTACCCATTCAAATTTTACAGATAGTACAGTTTCTGTTCTCGATAAGTCGTATACTAAGTAAAACAACAGAAACGATTGGGACAGTGCGTTGTGCTTCCAGTTTCCTAGATCAAATTTCCACTCTATAATCACTGACGCCCCAATCCCCCTCAATAAAGATTGGAATCGACCCGCAATGAAATAATGTTCTTCTTCTTTCGTGGTCGAGACTGCTGCGACGAGACGCCTGTCCCTAGACATTCATTGGGCTCCGAGGGAGGCCAATTGTCGATGCCATGGGAATCATGTAATTGTGAATTCAATGGAATAGATATTCTGGAGCTTTCTTGTGGTTGTCCATGCAAGGACGTGTCCGTACTTTGACCGGTACCCGACAGACGACATCGTCTAGATCTATGCAAATTGCCAAGAAACGAATTTATGGGCTGATAATTGATGGATCTCTCTTCCGAAGAATCTTGTCCTGGATTTTGTAGTTCTCTCATACTATCTGAATGCTGCTGCTCTGCCATGAAATGTTGGTAGTGGTGCTGATCCTCCTGCAGTTGTCTTGGGTCATATTGTCGTCGCTCCTGAGATATTATAATATTATGATTATTTTGTGGGAAATGGGAAGTTTCTTGTGGATAACCCACCTCTCGAGTCAAAGAAGTCCAGTTTTCTCCCTGTGAATTAGACGACTCTTCTGCGGAAACGGCTTGAAGAATTTTTGTGCCATGGTTGTTGGAGAATTGTGCACCACCGTCATTATCCATCACCCGTAGTCGTTTGAATGATTTCTCCCAAGATGTATCCATAGAGGAGTCATCGTCGTCACGGGGCCTTTTGTTGCACGTGTCTTGTTCCGTTCTAGGCATCACGATGTTTGGAATGGGCGGTGATTTTATCTGATGATCATTCACTGATGTATCGGGTAGTGAACCAAAGCAAGAATTGGAAAACTGATTTGGATAGCCTGGATATCGGTTAGAGTTGTTCCTAGAAGGATAATGTATGATAGTTGTTGGGGTTCCAAGGTCTTCGGTTGTGTTGGAGGAAAATTGATAGTGCGACAAGACACAATGGTTGCTTCCAGTTCAGTATCCGTTTTTCTCTCTCTACATGGGCTTGGGGCTGGATGGAGCTTGGAGAGGAAGTTGGCAGTGGACTGTAGGAAGAGGTGAGTCGAGGAAAAGGAGGAGGCAGACTACTCTCTTTTCTAAGTAAAACTTGATTGTGGTGACAGCGCTATGATAGCTACCACGACGGGTAACTAGTAGTGAACTCAACACTACTTGGTTGTGATGATGAGGAAGAGGAAAGCACTTCGTTGAACGACCGGTAAACTTTAGAAAAAATATACTTCACAGTCAGTATAAAAATATGAAAAAATAATAAAGAACCATATGTTCGATGTTCGAATGTATTGTTGTCATGAATTGTTCGACGAGGCACAGAGCAAATCGGTTGAACGTACTTACTGTTAGTACGACGTACCGTAACTACGGTGCAGTGCGCATTTCCACACTAATATCTGTGATTTATTATACTACGACTACACAGAATAGACCAAGGAGATGATGATGATGATGTGATCTACATGGCTGCTTTAGAAACAGATTTTTGACAAGGGCTCGTTTTGACACCTTGGTTTGTTACAGTTAGTTACGACGTATGCGGTTCACCTTGGAGGAGGTAGCCTCCGCTAATAATGAGTATACACTATCTATAGTATTGAACTGACTGTGAATAATTACAACATTTCCTTTTAGAAGAGTTTGATTTGTTAAACAGGGCGCATACTGTGTAAAATTACATCGATAGTTATCCTGTTTTTGACCTTTATCTGCGGTACCAATGTGTTGTAAAGTTGAAGTACAACGACAAGACACCTCGTTCAAATGTTGAACGAAATCCACGCTTGCGGGATTTGTTCCATTCTCGGTTGATAATTTTGAAGGCAACGTCTTCGTAGGGAGGTCCAGCATGAAAACGTAGAATGCAAAATTCATTCGAGTCTGCTGGCTCCAAAAAATACTGCGGTGTCTTGGTGGGGTCCACCAAATCAGGATAGAAAATGTTGAATTTGTATCCCTGGACAATCTTGGGAGGAGGATTTTCACTGTCATAGTGCGTTTGGTTGTACTTGTTCCAGTCAAAACCTGTGCGAACACGATTGAAGTATCGCGGTTTGCGAGGAGCGTATCGATCTTGCCATGAGTAGGATTGGTTGCCACTAGCTGCTAGAATAATCTCGTCGGTCAAACCAAGTTCCTCTTCCAAATTGCCAAAGTTTGCATCCACATTCAGTGGCACCATACTCTGAGAAGCGTCTTGACGCTGGATGTCTTCTTGGTCAGCATTGGCAGATTGATTCTTTTGCTGCTCTGCCAATTCCTCCTTTCTTTGTTCCAATTTTTCGAGTTGACGAACAAGCATTTTAGAATGCATCTCAGAAAGTTCCATCTTAGCCAAATGAACCTTCAATTGCTCCAAGACAGTTATCCAATATGATCGATCAATATCGACATCTGCGCTAGAAGAAGGACTCCTGAGCTTTGTTTCGATTTCTTCTCTCATCTTTAGAAGATCCGGTCGGGATTGGCCATCAAAAATTGATTTGATTCCGTCCATCTTCTTGGCGTAGGTACTGTCCTCTCCTCCGTTCTGAAGCAACTTGATCTCATCCTTGACAACGACTGAAAGAGCTTCCCAGTAAGTGATGATGGTGACATTCCCACAATCACCCATGGCCTCTTTTTCCAACAGCCTAAAAGCATCAATGTCTACCAAAAGCTCTTGTAGCTCCACCAATTTGAGATAGCTAACAATCTTGTGTGGCTCTTCCAGTTCAGCATCAAGTTTTTGCACTTCGTCTAATGCGTTGTAGCGTTCCTGATATTTGACAGCCGCTCGCTTCTGTTTTTCTTCGTCGGTCAAGCCAAATAAGAGAAGATTCTTTGCCAAAATGTCGATGGGTTTTTCCCTCCCTTCCACCAAACGAATAGCCGATCGCTTTCGTTGTTGCTCCAGATGAAACTCCTCCTCTTTTTTGGCCCATTCATCGTAGTTTTCCAATTCCTTCATTCGGGATTCTTCGGCTCGCAGTCGTTCCATTTCTTCCCGCTCTAACTCACGTTCTTTTCTACGCTGTCGGATCGTTTCAATTTCTTCGATCGTATCACGACTCTGCTTGTTGTCGGCTCCTGCTTTCTTTTCTTTCTTCTTGGTCCAATTGAAGGTTTCATGCAAGTTGGGGTCGTTGAAGGGATTTTCTTCAGCGGTATAACCAAATCGCGCTTGAATTTTGGCAGCACGTTTCTGTGCTCGGCGTTCCTTTCGCTCTTCCAGCGTCTCTCCTCGAGCGTTCAGCTTGGCCAGCAATTTGTCGTTCATGACAATCTTCCTTTTGGAGGTCTTGGTAACATCATCATCATCTGACGAGGAACTGCTGCTATCACTGCTGCTCGAGTCACTGGAAGAAGAGGATTCAGAAGAGCTGTATCGTCTTTTCTTTTTGCTCTTGTGGTGGTGACGTTTGTGTTTACGGGAGGATGTCTTTTTGCTTGGCCTTTTGCTGCTGCGTTCCCTTTTGCGTTTGCGCTTACTGTGGCGTCGACGTCGATTCCCGTCATAGGAGTCATCATCACTTCCGTTGGATTCGGAACGATGTTCTCTGTCGTCTCTCCGACCTTTCTTCCGTTTGCGATCGACGTCCTCATCCATTTCTTTATGACGATCAAGATCGCCATCCTTCAAGTCGTGTTTCACTTCGTCGTCCTCTCGATTGACTGTGAGTTGCTTGTCGATCCGCTGTCGATCTCGTTTCTTGTCATGAGATCGTTTGTCATGCTTCTCTTCCCCTTTGGATGATGGCATGGTCCCGGTGAAACTGGATTGTGTTTTGTTCTGTCGATCCGATGTGGATAGGAGCGTTTTTGCGGATGGAAATGATGTGAGAGACATCCCAAGTCTTTCATAGCGACAGTTATCATATTGTTACGTCGTAAAAAAACGGGAATGACGACGATCATATCCCCATCACTGACTGTGAGAGACGGTGTACTGTCGCACGAGTGTAAGGTGTCGTCGTAGTGATACAGTACCCCCCCGGTACTACGGTACTCTACCTACTACTACCGGTACGTAGTAGAGAGATCAAATGGAGCGCTGACAGTGAGTTAAAACAACGAACAACTGGTATAACAACAACTACGGTCCAAATGTCGTACGACGTCGTACTACGGAAGCAGTACTTGTGCTAGCTCTACTAGAGAGATGCTCGAACCGGATGAATTGTTTCTCTCTAATAATATTATGATTTCTTCATATTATATTCCTGATTACTTGTTGGCTCGTTCCAGGAAAACTCCCTTTTCGGTATCGACTTTGATCATTTCACCCTGTTCCAAATACCCTGGGACACTGATAGTAGCACCGCAACTCAGTACAGCTGGCTTTGTGTATCCTTGTGCGGTGTTGCCTTTGACATTCGGCTCAGTCTCGACAATTTGATAAACCTCTGTGGATGGAACGACCACCTCAATGGTCTTGCCCTTGAAGAACACCAGCGAAACTTCCTTTCCCTCTTCGATCCAGTCTTTTTTGTCACCCACGACCTTGGCGTCCACAGGAACCTCTTCAAAGGTCTCCGAGTTCATAAAGAAGAAAGTGTTCTAAGAAGAAAAGAAACAAAAGACAATGAGGCGTACACTTTTGGGAACAAAATCTGCCATCACGAGCTGATCGGCAGATCAGCTGTCGAAAAACATTGTTCCAGTTCCTTTGTGGAAATTCAAATATCGACCGCGATATAAACTTACTCCATCTTCGTACGTGAATTGGTGATCGTTCTTCTCAATCAGGGCCGTCTCGAACTTTTCTCCACTTCGGTAGGTGTTTTCGATCGTATTCCCTCTCATTAGATTCTTGAACTTGATTGTCGTCTTGGCAGCGCCTCGAGCTTGCTTCATGATGCTGAACGAAAGCACCTTGTAAGGTTCTCCATCAAGTTCCAGAGTCATACCGTTCTTAATGTCGGAAGTATCAACTGCCACTCCCAGAGATGTGGTTGGGCGACAAATCATGGCCGAAAACTGGCCACCAACGCTGGGCATGGGGCAGAATCCAGCCACCAGGCCAAGCATACTCATCACAGAAATGAATTTTAGCATCATCGTGGAAGATTGGTGTACCGAAGAGACCAGTTTGAAATAGCAAGTAGTCGAGTCTATGTTTATGATGATCGAGGAGGGGTCGACGGAATTTTATTTGACTGCGAATCTACCGTCGACCCAGTGTGTCTGCAGATTCTTGTCATGCAATTCGATTGACTGTGATCACTGGCTTGTGGTAGTTGCATATTCCAAATCCTGCGTCAGTGTGAGTCACGAACAATTGGATCACGTATGAAGTGGCTTCCACGCGGAGCAGATTGAAGATAGACTACGTCGTACTGTTTGCGGAGTACGGTACAGTCGTCACACTGTGTGATACCATAGGAGCACATTCTACCGCAGTGAGTACGGTACGGTATGATACCGGTACGAAAGTAGTCTACCGTACGGATTTCGTTCTACGGTACTCCTTTCTACAGTACTCCAAGTACCGGTAGTAGACTACGGTACTAACTGTAAACGAAGTTCGAAAAGTACGTTGCATGTTGACGGGAGAGACATTATTTGTCAACTGTGAAAAGGTAGATAGCTAGTTTAGCTATGGATGTTTTTTACTCTCTACCGCAATCTCCCGCAGCAACTGAACCACTGTGAAGATGTCAATTCGTTTGTTCGGATCATGTTCCCAGCATCTCTCCATTACATCCACCAGTTGTGATTCGATGTAGCTTCTGTCTTTCCAGCGTGGATCTACAAACGCTCGCTTCCCATCGATAACCAGTTTTTGCACTTCGTCATCGTTGTCATTGTCGTAAAAATTCCAAAGTCCGGTGAGCATTACGTAAATATTGTTACCAAAGGAAAAGACATCAATTTTTTCGTCCAACTCTTCCTCTGCAAACTCTTCTGGTGCCCGATACTGTACCATACAATAGGGAATAAAGATTAGAAATTTTGTCTCTTTTCAGAACAGTTACACATACTCAGACTCACATTTCCGTAAGCATGTCCATTCTTGTATCGACAGTACTCCTGTTTTTCTGTATTGTAGTCCATGATTTCCGCCCGATTAAAGTCACCAAGTTTAAGTATGCCTTCCTTGGTGCGTAACCATTGACAAGGTTGCACATCATCGTGAACACTGTACGGATGGAGGATCAGGTGTTAGTTGTTTTGAATCTTGTAACCATGTCGACTGTTGTTTTCTGACTTCCGGAAATACGTACATTACCCCATCTGGATATCCATGCATATCTGCGAGAGATTCGGCCATGGCCAAGGCTATTTCAAGTTTCTCTTCTGGAGTGTAGTCATTGTAGGACCGTAACTCTTGATTCATCATTTGCTCCGGGTTCATGTATCCGTCGCCGTGTAAAATCACCTCCTCCACTTCATATGGTATCGCTTCTACCCACACGGCGGTGCCACAGTGGCCATAGATATCTACAATGCGTGGGGATGGTGTCAACCGTTCCATGACCAAAGCATCCATTAGTGTTGACATGAGGATGGAGGGTTTGAAATCGTGTTTCCACCGATTGGTCTTCAAAATGGTTTTGAGTTGGAAGTTGGGCTGGTGGACCACCCACACATCCCTATAATATCCGTGATTGATCATATAACTGTCGTAGACTTGATCATCTCCTGGAGTCGTCGCAGCTCGGTCAGAGTCGTAATCTCGCGACAAATCCTTTTCGTGAAAGAGATTGCACGAAGGGTAGTATCTATTCTTAAAGGTCGGTCGACGACAGTTCTGTTGTTCATCTTCAATGGATTCGGAGGGTTCCAGGTAGCTAGGTAGAGGAGCATCACGATGCATCTTGTTCCAATACGTTGCGGCGATTTCTTGGTCATTTGGTTGAACTTCCCGGGCAGGTCGTCGGCCATTGTGGTTGTTTTGTTGTCGAGTGGAAAGCACGTCGAAGGGTGGATGTTGAAACAAATCCAGATCTCCAAAATCCGGATCACCTGCAGGATCTTGGTTGTCGTGTTGGTTAGTGGTAGCGGTCAATTCCGCCGGAAGAAAGAATTTCTGCGTTCCAGATCGCCATCCACCAATGTCTGTCTCGTCCTGAAAGAGGAGATGTTTGTAGAGAATTTGTACTTGATCGACGTCTAGATCCTTCAAAAATCGGCGTGGTTTGAATGAAATCTCGAAGAGACTCGTCCGTCTGATGTGGAAGATACTCGTGCTGTCAAATGTTGCAATTTGTCGTCGGCAGTAATGAACAAAGACGACCAGAACAGAGACCGAGAGCACTAGTATCCGGATGGCACCTCGTCGCCCATGTTTTCTCCGGAATTTGCCCCACCAAAACCATGCGGAATGCAACATGCCATACAAAAGTCTATGGAGGGACACATTGTAGTGTTCATTTTCGATGGATATCCGATGTCCCTTGTCATCGTATAATATCTCATCGAACTGAGTATACGGCTTTGTAGGAGCTCGTCGTCTTCGACGATTCGGATTCAAGTCAGATCCTCCCATCATTGTCCAATTATTCTATACATCTTCCAGCAGAAAAATAAACAAAAGAAGAAGGTGTTTGGGAAGAGGTTAACGTGCATGCACTCTTTCCTTTTTTCCGATAATGACAAATCCAACTTGGAAGAAGAGAGTCGTGTGTGATTTTGTCTTGGAATCATCATCGATCGACTCCATCGATCATTTTCGTTTCCAACTCCGCAAAGGATAGTGTGCCACGTGGAACTTGTTTTGTCAGGCAGCGTAGCACTGACGTTGTTCGTTTTTCTCGTTCTTCTCTCTCTTTCAACACCGCCCAATCATCACAGTCAGTTCTTTCATGCCAAAAAAAGAAAACTACAACTTCAAAATAATCCCGCCAACGTTGCTTTCCACTATCACAACATACATTTTATGTTATTACTTCGTATTATTATCATTTCATACTGTCACTTACTTGCCACTACTCCTAGAACTACTGAAATCACTAGGAAATATTCTTCATCCACTCCTATGACAAACGAACTTTTTTAAACATGAAGCGCATTATTGTTGTACCAACACTATTCGTTGCGTCCTCTCTCCTTTCCATTACTTGTCATGCATTTGTTCCGCCCACAACGAAAACGACGGTGACTCCTGTCGCTTTTGCGCCTCGTGTACCGACCGGAGGAGCAGTGCTCCCACCGCACAAACGACACACTCTACCGTCGTCGTCATCGTCGTCGTCAGTAAAGGAACTTCCCCGTGTCATCCTCTATGCCAAGAAAAAGGCCAACGCCAAGGCGGCGGCTCTGGAAGCCCTCGAGGCGCTTGAAGTACAAGCCGACCTTCTCGACGCCCCACTTTCCAAAAAGGAAATGAAGGAAATGGAAAAGAAACAAAAGAAAATGAATGCCAAAACAGCAGCACTCAAAACCTTGGATGCTCTGGAAGAGGACGGTGTTCTTGATCAACCATTGTCGAAAAAGGAACAGAGGGAATTGTTGGAAAAACAACAAAAGGAAGAAAAGAAATTACAAAAAGAGGAAAGTCCGGTAAAAGTGAATGGAAGTGTCGAACACACGAATGGTGAGGACGTTTCCAAGCCTATGAGCAAAAAGGAAAAGATGCTGGCGAAGGCGTTGGAATTGGAAGCACGTGAGTCAGACATGGCCGCAGCAGCAGCATCGCCAGATGACGACACACCACAATTGTCCAAGAAAGAATTGAAAGCTCTCAAGAAACAAGAAGAGAAAATGGCCGCCAAGGCAGCCGACAAGGCAGCAAAAAAGGCACAACGAGCAGCTGAACTTGATGAAGAAAAGGAAATAAACGGTGCTTTGGAAGGTGACGAAGCTACTGGTGACATGGGTTCAGATGTTGCAGAGGATGTCACAGTCTCTGATTCAAATAGGGTCACACTGGAAGATAAAATTCGGCGAGAACGCCCGCCACCTCGTATCCGTGTGATGGAAGGTGCGCAACCTGGATTTGTTTCACTGCGGCTGGAAAACGTTGGAATTACCTTCCGCAATCAAGAAGTGCTGAAAGACGTTACATGGGGAGTCCAATCAGGTGACCGAATAGGCCTCGTTGGGAAGAATGGAGCGGGAAAAACAACTCAATTGCGAATCCTGCTGGAGAGTTGGAACCAACCACGGGCGATGTCGTCAAGTCGTCCGGTGATCTTCGAACGGCGATGCTCCGACAGGAGTTTGTCGACGAACTGGTGCCCGAACGGACATTAAAAGAAGAGTTCATGAGTGTCTTTGAGGAAGAAAACCAAATTCTACAAGATTTGAAAGATGTCGAGCAACAACTTGAGACAATGTCGGGGAAGATCAGGATACGATGCAAGAGATTTTGGATCGAATGCAAGACCTCCAACGCAAGGCCGAGGACAAGGATGTCTACGTCCTGGAAAGTCGTGTCAAGAAGACCATGGATCTAATGGGGTTCAGTGACGACGAAGTGGACGATCTCGTGGCAAGCTTTTCAGGAGGATGGAAGATGAGAATTGGACTTGGAAAGGTGTTGTTGAAAGAGCCCAATATTTTGCTTCTTGGTACGTATAGCAAAAGGTCGTACTTGTATGTCTTGGTCATGATTTTCGTAACATACAAAACTTCTTCTTACCTCCCCTTGACCTGATCTCTATGCATGCAGACGAGCCCACCAATCATTTGGATCTAGATAGCGTGGAGTGGTTGGAAGCGTTCCTGAGACAACAAAACATTCCAATGATCATTGTCAGTCACGACAGAGAATTTTTGGATCAAGTGTGTACCAAAATCGTGGACGCAGAAGGTGGCATTTGTACCGAGTACGATGGCAATTACTCGAGATTCCTCCAACTGAAAAAAGCTCGTATGGACTCTTGGCAGGCGGCGTATGATGCCCAAGAAAAGAAAATCAAGGCGGAGCGTCAATGGATGAGCAAATTCAAAGCCAAGCAACCCCAGCAAGTGAAACAGCGACAAGAAAAATTGGACAAATTTATGAAGAGTGAGGAATACGTACAGAAGCCACCGTTCACAGGGAAACCGTTTAGGTTCCGCTTCCCTGATGCACCTCGCCTTAGCCCAGAAGTTGCCGAAATCAAAGAGATGAGCCACTCGTACAACAACGAGATTTCCAATAATCGCTTGTTTGACGAAGTGGATCTCTTATCCAAAAGGGCGACCGAATTGCAGTAGTCGGGCCTAATGGATCTGGAAAATCAACATTGTTGCGCCTAATGATTGGGAGGGAAAAGCCCGATCAAGGCACCGCAAAGATTGTTGGTGCGAACGTAGAAATGTCGTACTTTGAACAAAACCAGGCAGATGCCTTAGACTTGAGCAAAACCGTGTTGGAGACCATTCAGGGGGCAAGTAATGGTCAATCGTACAATGAACTCCGAGCCCTTCTCGGTCAATTCCTTTTCAAGGGAGACGATGTTGAAAAAAAGGTTGAGTTCCTCAGCGGAGGTGAAAAGGCCAGGCTATCCCTATGCTGCATGATGCTACGTTCGGCAAATCTCTTGATTCTGGACGAACCAACGAACCATTTAGGTTAGTACAAGAAAATCGCCGATAGCTGGTTTTAAGTCACGAGGCAATGGTCTCAGCTGTATCTTTTGTTTGCTGTTGTTCAGATATTCCCGCCAAGGAAATGCTTGAGGAGGCTTTGCAGCACTTTGCCGGGTCCGTGATGGTAGTCTCGCATGATCGATACTTCATTTCAAAGGTTGCTAACTCAATTGTGGCAATCGAGGACAAAAAGCTTGTTAAGTATCAAGGAGACTACAAATTCTACATGGAGAGGAGCAAGGAAATGAGAGAAAAGATCGAAGCAAGGTACGTTGCAGGTGTCGAGCGTATTGAGGCGGCGCCTGTAATCGACCTAGAGGAGTTGACCAAACCTAAGCGAAATTTTGGTGGAGCAAAAACTGCCAGTTTGGTCACGCGAAAGGACAAGGGAGTTAAGAATGCCAAGAGAATGCGACAGACCTAGGTAGTCAGTTTCGCAGAAAGATCTATGGTCACGTGCCCCAGTTGACCCATTACAAGCATCATCACATCATTTGATCGATAGATATATAGCTAGTCTACTGTGGACAACAGAAATCTCGAGGCACATAAAAATAATGACATTACTTTTAATGCTTCCATTTTGGATGTCTCACAAGCGGCTGACTCTTTTGACATGAAATGACTCTTCCGCAGTTTTGCCCACTCGTTGCACGCGAAAGATTTGAATGTTCTTCGTATTGTACGATGAGAAAGTTGGGTCGTTTGCTATGGCTTTCCTTTGGCGATCAGAGACCAAAGGAACAAACTCAGACGAAGAAAAGATATTTGAAGGTGTGATCCCATGAAACCCTCCTACGGCGCAACCTTGGTCATCTTCGAGCCTTTCGAATGTTAGGCCCAATCGCATGGAGACTTCAAAGAAACCTTCCAAGGGGGAATCTTTTCGAAAAGGACAGGCCAGTAGCGCTTCCGGAAGTTTCTCCCCGGCTGTCTCTTCTGAAGCGAGATGTGAGGAGAGAACTCGGGCGAAAAGCTTGTCCATTCCCGAGTAAAGAACATCAGCCGCCAGAACCAGGTCAGGATATTCATAGGAGGGGGATCGTATTCCCAACTGCTTGTAGGAAAAGTCTGCTGGTGGACAGAGAAAAGTGCTCGGGTCCCTCCAGTCTAGCCCATGTATTCGAACTTGTTTTTCCGAAAACCCATTGGATTCGATATTTCTGCGCATTGTTGACCACAACTCGGATTCGTTATCGGTCAACGTCACAGACGGAGCTCCGATTTTGGCTGCTGTCAATCCCACAATGCCTGTTCCACTCCCCAATTCTAACACCCGCGCTTTGGACTGAACGTACGCCGGTCCTTTCCACGCAAGATATTTCGCCAAACTGACACCACTTGGCCACAAGACGCTACCCCAAACAAAGCCTTGATGTCCACCGGTTGCTACTCTGTTACTGCCTGTGGATCGTTCGTGAATGATCACGCCCTCGTCAGTGGTAATGCTATTGTGGAATGAGGTTACCGGATTGTGCGACTTGGAAGTTCCATCGGCGGAAACCATTGCCGAAGCTCGTCGACATTCGAGACATGGTTTGGTTTTATGAGTGAGACCTTTTCTGAGACGAAGCTCACTTCTGATGGTACGATCGATGTGATAGACACTAAGGTTTCCTTGGATTTTTGCTGGTAGAGACTTTATCGCTCTCATTTGTTGTTTCTTCCATATATCTTAATCTTCCGCTGGGAAGTGGCCTGGTGTTGTTGGTCGGACGTGCTGCGATGAGCTCGATAGCGTGCAGTTGTTGGGTGCGATGTCACAGTCAGTCAGTACAGTGGGATTATTTTAGGGACAGGGAACGAACGACACGTGCTAGCCTTTTTGCACCAGAGTGCGATAGTGACGACGAATCACGAACGTAGTTTTTTGGTTCGCTTGAAACTGACTGTGAAAATAATACTGGCTGTCCTCTCTGGCGGATGGTATGTAGACTCTCACGATGAAGCAGTAGTACAGTAGTAATTTTCTGGTCTGATGCACCTATAATCTGCTTTTTTCTCGAAGAAGTCCTTGCCAGAATCACAATAAAATATTAGGAACATAATACAGAATGCTACTCACAGCCACTGGATTCCAGATATTCTACTATATGCACAATCGTTTTTCTCGTCCCTCTTCGCACGGTTCAAAGCCATCCTCGTAATACAAGTCAACTTGCTCTTTCAAAGTCTTGTAAAGATCGTTGGAATTCACTCGATCCTTTGGGTTGCGCTTCCAGCAACTTTGAAGTATATACTGAATGGCAGGTTTCCACTCTTTCTTCAACGGCGGTCGATCGTTTTTCTCAATGACATTTTTCCGATGTTCTTCTTGGCTCAGCTTTCCAAACGCCTTTTCCAAGGCTACTAATTCCCAAAACAAAATAGCAAACGAATAAATATCAGCGCTCAAATTGTACGGCTCTCCCAATGCGACTTCGGGAGCCATGAACCGTCTGGATCCAGTTCCACCGGACATTTCGTACATGGTACCATCAGCAGTCTTTTGGAGAGGATCAAGCTCTTTCGCCAGTCCAAAGTCAAATAGCTTGACTCTACCGTCAAAATCAAAGCCGACATTGTCGGGTTTGAGATCTCGGAAGACCACATTAAGTTTATGTAAATGCCGAATGGCCGAGCAGATATCGGTGGCCACTTGAAGTCGCTGCAAAAACATGGCCTGCAAGATTTTAATGTTCATTTGGGAGGAGTGACGAAGCTTTCGTCGCTTCAATTCCTTCCATACATCGATCCGTTTGTCCAGAGTATCGTAAAGTCGATCGACTACTAGAAAGTATCCTCCCATCTGACCGGTGGCAAATCCGGCAGCACCTGCAGCGGCCACTCCGTGTAAGCTAATGATGCAGGGGTGGGGGTGGTTGCTCAGTGCACTCAAATATTTGGCCTCCAAGAGCAAATCGGCAGCTCCGTTACAGAATTCATTGGAGTTTCCCATGGCCGATTCATTCAAAAATTTGACTGCCAATTTGCGGCTCAATCCATGGGCGACTTGCGATCGTTGTCGACGATGGTCTTCATTCGAAACAGGTGCCGATTCATCCAGCTCGATCTTTTCTAGTTCGTACACACTGTTGAAACCACCCTTCCCAAGTTTGTCACCCAAGTAAGGCATGATCTCATCCCGTTCAAATGACGGCACACAATCCGGCTTGAGGTCTTTGATCAAGGAGGATCGTTTGGTCATTTCCTGGCACACCCGAGTGGCGTACCGACTGGCCTTTTGGCAGACATCCAAGTCTAATGGCAGCATCTTGACACTCCAGTAGAACCACGAAGACGTGTGAGACTATACCGAGAGATAGAGAGGGTATAGAGCCCAAAGTATAACAACAATAACTTCAACGACAACCCTGAGTAGGTGGAGAGAAGATGCAACAGATGACTTCCTTCTTTGTGTGATAGCTACCCGTAGCTACGGTAGTCTACGTAACAAATTCGGGTGAAACTTTCGTCGGTGGTGGTCACAATAATTATTTTTCTGACTGGGAATGTTGTTTCAAAAAGATTGAGCCTAACGCGCGCAAGCAGAAAGTAAGCAAAAAGATGAGATAGAAAAAGAATCTTCAATTTCAACATGCTAACGAAAGCATGGCTCGGGGGTCTCCATTATTTTACTTGGATCGTACGCTTTAGAATGGTGGGTACGATTATCTTTCGCTATTATTAATACAACGGAGTAATTATGGACCTCCATATCGTTCAGAGTCGCCAGGCATTCCAAATCTACTGCCATCCATTACTTCCATGGTCCCGATCAAATCTTGAAAGGGTGGTTGGCCTGTGGCTCGTCGAAGAATTCGACCATTCTTCTTGATTGTTAACGTAATACCCTTTTCCAAGACATCAAAGCCTTGACTAACGCTGTCTCAATTTCAGATTCCAGGTAGTCGCTCCATTGATTATTCCCAATGGGGAATGCAACGACGGGATCCGCTTTGCTGATATCGAAATTCTTGTCAAATTCATGATCGGGTTGGACTTCCTCTTTCCAGAATTTTTTAGTGTCACGAGCAACTACTTTCCCATCCTCGGTTGATTCCAGCAACACGGGGACTACAATTACATCCACTTCCAACAGCTTCTCGGGGATAATGTTGGAATCTTTGAGCTGGTCCGAAGTCATGGATCTTGCAAGCTTACTGATATAGTCTTTTCCTCCTGCGGCAATCACAACACGGGAAATACGTCGATATGCTGCCAGTTGTTGTCGTTTGCTTCCAGATGCAGCAGGCTCTACCACTAGTCTGGCCAACTTGCCTCCACGAGCAATGCGTTCCAAATTCGACTGACCTGCCTTGTACTCGCGATAAGCCAACAACCCACAGACTATCGCACCTCCTATGTTGATGGCATCCGATGTCAATGCCTCATCTAGGGGCGGAGCATCAGAATAGCCTCCTGATAGAGCCTTGATGGTGTTCAATGCCGAAAAGTATAGGGCGGTCAACGCAGATCCGGCCGAACTCCCAAAGAACAATAACCGAACTTTCCGAAACGGCGATTCCACTTCTTCTCGCAACCGTTGCTTGACTGTGTAACCACCAAAAGTTGGTTGGCTCAAATACTCTTCATTCGAATTGTCAAAGTTTGTTTTGCGTTGTTTGGGTGGTGATGTTGTTGTTGCTGCCTCGTTGGTCGAGCCGTCAGACACAGAAGGCGGCTTGGCTCCAATGGCAACGTAACCTCGAGAAACCACGGAAGGATCTACTGTGCCAAAACGACCCACAAAGGCTTGTGTTCTTGACACCAGCAAAATCAACATCATCCCGAGAAACATCATCATAGCTCTGCTTCTAGAAGGTCGACTGTGTTTGGAAGCCTTCGACATGGGGCCCAAGGATCGTCTTCATACTCTATTGTGGTACTCCGTCAAGAGGCTCTGGAGTACTTTCTCATCATCGTTTTTTACTTTTGTTATTAACTGTAAAAAAGTTGATGATGTGAGTGTTTTATTCTTCGGCAGCTGTTCCGATGACGTGTTATTACCCACGTAGGTAAAGTTCATAATATATTATAATATTTATACGTAGTTTCGGTATTTTTTACTCGACCACTTCGACGTAACACGCTACTACAACGTACGGGAACTTTTCTGGAAGAAATGGGCTGCAGCGACTAGACTACTCTAGGTTTTTGATACACCGTATATATATTCGCAGTATCAATGAAAATAGAACTCGTTACAGTATAATTACCGCTGCAATCGAAATACCCTTAATACGAAAAAGCTGGGTTTTGAATGCTCTGTCGAGCTCCCACTGACTGCTGCTTTTGTTTTGAACGATTCCAATACGATGTGTCCGCCTTTCTTGCAAGTGTACACGGTTCCAGCTCTTCCTCTTCGAATGCTTTTGGATGATGTCGTTGAGTGATGCAACCTCGAAAATGGCATCGCTGTGCAAACCAAAATTGTCGTCGATTGGTGGGATCACATTCGTACAAAAATACATCGTAGACTATTCGTTCAAAACAAAGGTTGGTCCCGTGCAGCCGAATCATAACATCATCACTGTTGACAAAGACAAAGTCATAACTTTCACTATATCCTCCTCGACAGTAGGTTAGTAATCAACAAATGTCTTGTCCCCATATTGGCAACTCCCGGTTCGACAAACGATACACAACCTACGATCGAAACCTTCCTCTTGCCATGAGTAATTATTCTGCCAATATATCCTCAGACGAAAGTTTATGATCGGATCAGGGATATGGGTAGGATTTGGATCATTGGAACGCTTTATACAATAGTCGTTGACATCGTCGGTTCAAATGCATCCAGGTACCGGTAACCCTCTTCTCTATCATTGCAAACAAACCAATCCTGAAGCGATGCACACAGACGGCGACAAGATGAGAAGAGCCAGTAGCAACCGCCAGAATTTTCGATCTTAAAAGATTCTAAGTTCAAACTCACCGGGAGCACATTCATTCAGAGTCCGGATCACAGTCCCCTTCACATTCTGACCGGGAAGACAACATGAGTGACGAAACCAACGAGAGAAGCAGTCAAGGATCTTGCCTTCGAAAACTAGTGATTCTCCTACCTTGTAATGGAAGATTTTTTCGTGGTGGATTGACCCGTAGAAAGTTCATTGTCAGTGGTTCCGTCATGTCATTTGGGTCAATACAGTAATCCGATGGTGTTCTGTCATCTCGTCCTCCTTCGCAGCCATGAACCGGTTGAAACCTTCCCCGTTGAAAGCAGATTAATCTTCCTCTACAATGAGAATCTATATCGCAGTCACCCCGGCATTGAGCAAGAGAATTCCACTCGGTAGGATTGGGCCCAAAAGCTCGTACAGCTTCCAGCTTTCGGCTATCTTGTTGTTGGGTGAGTGTTTTCGGTGTGTCGCACTTGGACCGTAGGCACAAACTGGTTTTCTTCGTTTCTTCCCTTTTCCACGTCTGCATCTGTAGTCTGGATAGAAGTTCCGACGATCGGAACAGCAACGGTCGTCATGATAACGGCAAGAACATCGAGAAGATTTCTCCATTTTCCTCCCCATCCTGAAGAAATGAACAAACAAAGGAGTAATGTTGCAACAGATCCGGACATTTGACCAACCATCGATGAAACATCGGAAAAAAGATTAGTGCATCCTTTCAAAAGATAAAGGGCATGAAATCGAGGTTAGATGATTGATTAGAGTTTGGCTTTCAGCCAGATGGGAGGATATTACTTCGTCGGCGATTGGTCATTCGATCGTTTCCCCCTTGGGTGTTCACGGCCTTGCCAGTACCACATCCCCCCTCGGTGAAATATACAGTCCGCAAACAGCTGGGACACGATAGTGTAAAGTCCACCATCTAGCTATTGACATAGAACAACCAAGAAAATCCCTTCGTACGTGGCATTGCGCAAAGGAGTGGAAGAAAGCATGCTGGGTGTTCAAAAGTTTCTTGGAACTTTTTGGGTAAAAAAATAATCGCAACTTCCGGATTCGGTCGTTGGAATGAAACGTGCCAGGCACGACTTAGAGTGCTACGGCCGAAGGTCGTTCGGTACTACGACGTATGTGTGTCTTACCGTCGGTGAACATGCACTCACAACAGTATTCTACCGGTAGCTAGAGAGGATTTAGTACAGCTCAATTCACTTCAATTTTTGGCGTGGTTAGAAGAAAAGTTATAATAATAATAGTTGACCCAATAGTAAGGGCCGAAATGAATTGCGTCAGCGAGCGAAAATCAATGAAATGAAACTAAACTGCGGCAGCCCGGTGTGTGCTGATGGCAGCAGAGTACTCCAACTCTTCATCAACCTCGGAAACTGTGGTCTCTAGATCGTCCTCTTCTTCCTCTGGTGCGGCTTTGGATCCAGTGATCGATTCCTTTTGCTTTGCTGCCAATGTTGCCAGATCGGTTTTCAAGAACTCTACAAGCTCCAAAAGAGGTACGCGAACAGTTGATTTGGCGACAGCCTTATCAATATCACCGTTTTCCCAGTTGCTCTTCAACTGCTTCATGGCTTGACGAGCCAGCGTTCTCGTGTAAAAGTTTGGAATTATGTTCGTGTATTCGTCCATCTCAACAATACCAGAATCAACTTGCTTCCTGATGTCGGCGACCATATCGGATGCCAGTGTGCTTGCTCTCATGGTTCCAGCAAGGGTTCCATCCAAACATGACGCCAAAGCGGTATTATACGTGATTACGTTGGGTTGAACATTTCTTGATTTCATCCTCTTGATCCATTCCACTGCTAGCTCAGAATTTTTGGGATCGGCGACGCATGCAGCAATTGTTGTGGTGTATGACACAACAGAGGGCTCGATGTTACCCTGAAGCATTCCAACGATAATTCCTTCACACGCTCTTGTATTCCCTTGCTTGGCAAGTCGTTTCAATGCAATATTGAATGTGATCAGGTTTCCATCCGTTTTGTGGGTTTCTTTCATGCTGTCAAGAACATGAATTGTTAGCTCCTCCTCACCGCAAACCTCACAAGCGTTTACCACGGTGTTGAACATTCTGAGTGGAGGCTTTTCGGCGCGACCTGCGTTGTATAATTGAACCTAATTGTGGGAAAGGAGCATCATAAGCGACATTGACAAAGCTGTATTGTTCTGTGAGTGTATACGTTGACCGCTTAGGAGACTTACCCAGTCCATCAGAAGGGCCGTGGCTTTTCGACTCTTTTCATTTTTGGCACAGCACGTGACAACATCAGTCCACACGCGAGGAGACGGTTTCAGGCCTCTTTCTAGCATGAGTTCCAACAGCCTTACTGCAAGTTTCCAAGAGTTATCTTGCACTGCCTTTCTGATTGCATTGCGGTGAATGATGGTGCATGCTCGTTGAGACGTTGGGGAGAGACTAGCAACCAAATCATCACCTTTGTCTGGAGCACACCCTTCTGCCTTGCTCGCTGCTGTCAAAAATCGAAGCCCTAATCCAACGTTGTCCATTTTTTCGGCCGCAATAACACCAGCGGCCAGTACCCGTCTTCCGTCAACAGTCGAAGCAATGTTGTCGAGATCGTACCCAGCTGCCTTGAGATAGATCAGAGACGTCATTACTTTTTCCGGATCGTTCACACCGTCTACACAAGCGAAGGCGACATCAGCGAAAAGCTTCAACGACGGGGTTCTCGACTTTTCGACCACAAACTCGCGAAGAAGCTGCAAAGAATCATCCAAGGATCCTTCTGTTGCCATTGTCGCGATAATTTTTTCGTAAGTTTCGTCAAGAATCATTGGGGGCTCTTTTGAAACTTCCACAGCCGCCAACATGGCCAAAGCTGTGTCGATTCCACCAAATCCTTCGTGTGTACCATCAACTTCGTAACCCATTGATTCTTTGATGCAAATATTGGCAATGTCCCCTGGCACCGAATGTCCGTTTGCAACCATTTCTTCCATTGCCCTGCGAGCCGGCTCAGCCGCTCTGGCACCGTGGAGACGATTTTCCATGTAAGCCCGTAGTGTCGAAATGAAGACTTCTTCCGGAATTATTCTGGGATTGTCCGATGCATGGCCATATTTTTGTACCAGCTTTTTCAACTTTCGGGAGGCTGCTTTCCAATGAAGTTTCTCTGACAGGGACTTGATCTCTGTTATAAGGTTCCTATATTCGGAATCCGGGTCGACGATATCCTGGAACACAATGCCAGTAGCTTGGAAGGCCTGTTACAAAGAACAATTGGAAGACGAACAGAGATGAGAAGAGCATCTCGACGAGAGAGAAACTTTCCTTCGGTCGATATTATCAGCATACTTACATTGTTTAACGCCTCTTCGTCAATTACTCGGACCTTTTCAGATCCGTTTGTTTGTTTCTGTGCCATCTGGTCGTCGCTGCCTTCGGTCACTGCCACGTGACGTAGTCTTTGGCGCATGTCAGTAAAGGTCCCACTCGTATCTAATTGCCGAGCCTCTAACTCTCTCTGGACTTCTCTGAACCGAAGTTTGGATACAATATCAAGGGTCAATTTTTCGATGCCCTTCTTTGGGGTGGTGGCAGTGACAGCATTCGATGCAGTTGAGGCTTCGGCTGTGCTTTGGATTTCGGTCGGCGATCGAGGAGCATGCTGTTGCCGGGATGACGACGGAAAGAAAGCTTCTCCAGGAGAGATGAATAGAGCCAAACAAGCGGCTACCGCCACTGGAGACAACTTCATTTCTGTGCTGTTTTTCTTGTTCTTCTCGAAATACCAGAGGGAGAAAATGCCTTGGACTCCAAGTCGAGTAATGACGAGAAAATCAATGAGAATCGTATGTCGAAAAGTCCTACTACGCGATCTTTGAACTTCGAGTTGCTCCGTCAAAAGTCAAATGATAACGATGTTATTTTGCTAGATCGAGATGACTCTATCAAAAATGCAAACTCAGAAATGGATGCTGGCATGGAGACATGATGTGGTGCAGCTGTAATCAACGGCGTTCAGTCGGATTCACGGGCGGCGTTGACTGTGATGAGTGAACGAGAGCGGTGATGAAGGTGATGTGGTCTGATGAAAACGCTGTGCCTTGGTTCGCAATTCTGAATCGTTCGCGACACGATGACGTGTCCAGTCGACTCAGATGATCCAGTTGGTCACGTAATATACTACTACGTACTAAGTCGCACTACATATGCGGTGATTGATCCTACGCACATACCAAAAGGACAGACGAAGAACTTTTTTCGCCGTTAACGAGTTTCTTCGCGTGATTTGATGCCCTTGTTATTTTTTGATTGTTTGATTTAGAGTTTTTTGTAGTAATAATGTTGTGTCTCGCGCACAGAGCATTATTTATCGTATTTATTTATTTTTGTCTGTTTGGTCGGTGTACGGTACCGTATTGTCGTACTACTGTTAACGAGTACGAAGGAGATGAAGCGCTGCCCTGACCTTCCATCGTCACACACACACACACACACACACACACACACACACACACACACATCGATCTCCAACAGTTCTTGAGACTGTTGTAGGACTCGGACTATTCCCTCCAATTCAAGTTCCTGACACTGGGATTTCTATGCAGTAGCCGACCGCTACATCTACTATCCTCATTTCCTTGTGTTCTAGCGAGATCCTTCCCTTACACTGCAGAGAATCTCGATACCACTCACTGGAACTGGAACAACCGTGACGCTGGTCCCGTGAAATTCGTGCCTGACAAAAGACCCAATTTCTCGGTCGTCATTTTCTCCTATTAGACCTCCTTCCTTTAGGAATCAACACAAACTTTTGAAGAATGGCAGCACAGAACGAGATCGAGGCCGTCGTCCTAAACTTGCTCAAGGGTGAGTTGGATATCAATGGCTTGGACAACCTAGTTGCGGCGGCGTACGACCCAGTTTCTCCTCATCGAGCGGAAGCAAACAAAGCCTTAATGGGGCTACAGGAATCTCCCGAGCTATGGCAGCTCGCCGACGGTATCATCGAGAAGTCACAAAATCCTCAGGCGCGATTTTTCGGGTTGCAAATTCTGGATGATGCAATCAAATCGAGGTAAGACCTGCAATGCGAGGTTACTGGAAGCATTGGATACATGCGAAACCTCATTGCAATGACATTGACAGTGACCAAACTCACATTGTCCAATTCTTTTGATTAATAATCCCATTGTCAAGATGGAAAATCCTGCCGCCAGAGCAAAAGGACGGGATCAAGAACTACGTGGTTGGAAAGATTATCGCTATGTCTTCAGACGAGGCCATTATGAATGGGGAAAAAGTGTTTATCGGGAAGCTAAACCTCACACTGGTTGAAATTCTGAAGCAAGAATGGCCACACAATTGGCCATCCTTCATCTCCGACCTCGTGGGGTCATCGAAGAGCTCGGAAGTCCTATGCGAAAACAATATGCAAATTCTCAAGCTTCTCAGCGAAGAAGTGTTTGATTTCTCTCGGGACCAAATGGTGACCGAAAAAGTGAAACGGATGAAAGAGTCTCTAAACGGAGAGTTCGCGCAAATCTTTGAGCTTTGTCAGTTTGTTCTCGAGCATAGTCAACAAGCAAGTCTTCTTCGAGTGACCCTTCAAACCCTTCAACGATTCCTCACGTGGACCCCTCGGCTTCATCTTCCAAACAAACCTTATTGATATATTGCTGAACAAGTTCTTCCCAGTGGATCAGTTCAGAAACGATGCGCTTGATTGCCTGACCGAAATCGGAACACTGCAAGATCTGGATCCTCAATACGACCCCCTTTTCCGCCAGTTGTTCACTGGGTTCTTGCAGCGATTAGGGGAAGTTTTTTCGCCCGAAACAGACCTTCGATCTCCGTTCAAATACGGAACAGAGGATATTTGTCTTTTCATTCAAAAGCTAGCTCTATTTCTCAGCGGTTTCTTTAAAGCTCATCTGAAGGCGCTGGAAGTCCCCGAGTCACAAGACGCTCTGATCGCTGGAATGTTTTATTTGGTACGAGTCTCGGAAGTCCAGGATACTGAAATCTTCCGCATTTGTCTCGAAGCCTGGCACATGCTCGCAGAGGATCTCTATAAAAGCGATCATGGCTCCGGAGCCTCATACTACGACGCCTCGTCCACAAGTCGAATCTTAAATTTGAACGGAAATTCCGCAGGAAACTCATCTCGGAAATTCGTTTACAGCCCAGTTTTAACTGGGGTTCGACAAGTAATGATTGCAAACATGGCCAAGCCCGAAGAGGTATTGATTGTCGAAGATGAAAACGGGGATATTGTGCGAGAAACGACGAAAGACACTGATGTCATTGCTCAGTACAAGACAATGCGCGATACCCTCGTCTATCTGACCCACTTGAACTGCGAAGATACAGAGTCTATTATGCTCTCCAAGCTTTCAGATCAGGTAGAAGGGGCACAATGGAGTTGGAACAATCTCATACACTTTGTTGGGCGATCGGTAGCATCTCCGGTGCTATGTCGGAAGACGAAGAGAAACGGTTCTTGGTCACCGTCATCAAGGACCTGCTCGGTCTATGCGAGGCCACGAGAGGGAAAGACAACAAAGCGGTCGTAGCCAGTAATATCATGTACGTCGTCGGCCAATACCCACGCTTTTTGAGAGCACACTGGAAGTTCTTGAAGACTGTCGTCAACAAGCTCTTTGAATTCATGCACGAATCACATCCCGGGGTACAGGATATGGCATGCGACACGTTCCTGAAGGTATCTACGAAATGCAAGAGGAAGTTTGTGACTGTACAGTCCGATGAAACCAGACCATTCATCATGGAACTGATCGAGTCTTTACCGTCGATCATCAGTGATTTAGAACCGCATCAAGTACAAGCATTTTATGAAGCGGTAGGGTGCATGCTCAACGACAAGGGGCCATCCTTGACAATCAATCGACAAGAGCTGCAGGCAAAGCTCATGGAAATGCCTAACCGTACTTGGCGCGTCATCATGGACCAAGCACAAAACAACGTTGAGAACTTGGTAGATCCAGCCACTATCAAGGAGATCGTCAAGATTCTCAAGACGAATAACCGAGTTTGTCGAAGTGTTGGTGGTCTTTTCACGTACCAGTTGCAAACATTCTTTTTGGACATGCTGAACGTTTATAGAGTCTACTCGGAGCGGATATCAGCGGCTGTAGCGCAGCAAGGTGCTATCGCCACTCAAATGAGTTTAGTTCGAACCATGCGATCAGCGAAGAAGGAAGTGCTACGATTGCTCATCGTTTTCATTGATAAAAGTGGGCCTCCAGAGGCCGAGCCCATCGCTGTCGCCAAGGGCTTTATCCCGCCCGTCTTGGATCCTATCCTCGGAGACTATCAACGAAACATTGCAGGAGCTCGAGACCCTGAAGTTCTCACTCTGTTTTCCACAGTTGTCGAGAAGCTGAAAGGCAACGTTGTCGACGAGGTGCCGAGGGTCATGGAGGCAATTTTCGAGTGCACACTCGAAATGATCTCGAAGAACTTCGAGGACTTCCCTGAGCACCGCATCCGCTTCTTTGAGTTTTTGAAAGCCGTCAACCAGCACTGCTTCTCTGCCCTTTTCAACATTCCTCCAGAACACCAAAAGCTTGTTGTGCATGCGATTGTATGGGCGATGAAGCATACAGAAAGGAACATATCTGACACGGTACGTATTAAGGGCTCAAGTATATGGGTAGTGTACGAGGAAATCAGCACTAACAAATGCCTCTGGTTGTGTGAATGACAGGGACTGGAAATTCTACACGATTTGCTAATGAATGTCGGAAAATAACCCCAATATATCTCAAGCGTTTTATCAACAATATCTTGTTACTCTTATTCAGGATATCTTCGCCGTCATGACTGATCGCTTGCACAAATCAGGTTTCAAGATGCACGCAACACTACTTCGGATGATATTCCATTTGGTTCAAGCCAACAAGGTGACAGTTCCGCTTTTCGATCCTGCAACGCAACCGCCAGGCCAAACGAACCCTTTATTTCTACGCGATTACATGTGCAATTTGCTGATTACGAGCTTTCCAAATCTAACTCAAACGCAAGTTTCCAAGTTTGTTGACGGCATGTTTGACATAAACATGGACCTTCCAACTTTCAAGATCCACCTTCGAGATTTCTTGATTGAACTTAAAGAGTTCTCGTCAGAAGACAATTCTGCTTTGTTCATGGAAGAAAAGGAAAGAGCAGCTCAAGCTCAACAACAAGCTGCAATGGCCCAGCGAAATGCCATCCCTGGAATGCTGAAACCGTCAGAAATTGACGATGACTTGTAGGCGCATACTTGCATGGGCTAGGAGGGGTCTGTAAATCAATCGACAGGAATGAAATTCATGGTGGAATGGTCGCCTTATTTCAGCCGATTGAATAGAGCTGTAAACGGTTTCTTTACTATTCTAACATCTTGTACGGATGAACAGAACACTGCAGTAGTACGGAGTAGTAAATAGACCAGTTCCTAACCGATAACCGGATCCCAGATCCACAGATTGGCAACCCATTTGTTTGTATTTCCCAATATTTTGTTGCTGCCGTGCTGTGAAAGATCGTCGACATTGCCATCCTCCAGCATATTATAGAATAGCACCGCAGTACCTGCATTCGGAGATATTTCCAACCCCGCTGCGTTGTAATTGTTTACGGCGCGAGGAAATCGTGTCTCTCCTCCCTCGTCGACTGTGTTCAGATAAATCAAAAGAGTGGCAAATCGAGTTCCCTGGAATCGGTTGTTGATCGAGGGCGACACAAAGTCATGATGAGGGGTGTACTCTTCCCCTTTGCGGTACCGCACGATTTGGAGCGATTCGGCAATGGAATGATGCTGGGCACTCGTCTCATGGAACTTTTGAAAGAGATCTGGGTCAATGTTGGTGAGTTTGGCAGCTCTTTGATAAATGTCTTCGGTCAAGTAGCTAGTATCCCTGGCGAGCCATGTATTGCTGGAGCTGCGGGTGGCGGTATCATTGGTTTCTCTGGCTGTAGCACTGGCGTGCAAGGTGGACGGCTTCAAACCCTTGTCGACGCCTAGTCGAATAATCTCGTGGCACTCTTGAGGCGTTAAAAAGTTGTCAATGATGAACACCCGAGGAGTGACCGAGGCGACTTTCAATGTCCAGTCGCCGATCACATGTTCTTGACCAATGTATTGCGCGGGGTGCATGTAGTGCATGGGAAACTGTCTCGGAAAGTTGGCCAACCAAGTTCTTTTGCTCGCTACAGTGTAGTCTCTGGCAAAGGCTTGATTCAGGATCTGTCGCTGATACATAGCGTATGTCTTTGGATCGTTTTCTTCCTCCAAAAGTGTCTCTTCATTTCATTGGGAGTCATTGGCTCATAAAATATCAGTGCCGTGTCGGCGGTAACGACCCATCGTTGCAATGCGGTCGCCGAGTCGTAGAGGGGTGTGACGTGGAAGGACTGTCCCGGAGTGGTTGCCGTTCCCACAGATTCAAAGGGTGCGATTTCTGCCACCAATCGTTTGGAACTGTCGTGTCCACCCTTGCCATCCCAAAACAAGAGTACGGTCTTGGAGGAGAGGTTGACGAATTTGGCGGCAAATCCGGTAAAAGTTAAGGGAGGTTGTTGCAATTTTCGTTTGCGTTCCCTGGAAGATACGGCGAGGACTTTAGTTTTGGCGATACCTCCTCCATTAAGACTTCCAGTAGATGAAGCGACGGCGAGCTCTGGATAAATGTCTTCCATGGTTGGATCCGTGAAGTAATAGGTGTGTCCTTTTAGTTTCATATTTTGGGGCTTGTTATGGTATTGATCCAACAGACATTGATACTGAGAATCCTCAATGTTCAAGCCGTCGATCCATTCACCACCATGGTTGTTATTCCAAGCATTTTGATAGGTGTCCATAGTTCCCTCTTGATCAGCAAGGTACATGTATTGTAGTGTAGGAAAGTTTTCTTTGGAAAGATAAAAATCCATCAGCTTGAGTCGTCCTGTTGCCATTGGTGGCATGGTTTCTTTCAAACAAAAACTAATGTTTGCCGTCCTCCGAAATCCATCCAAATGATCGTGAGGTTTCAAAGAATTCTCCAGAGGTGGCAAGAAAGTGTTGTAGAAAGAAGATGCTGGCGTTCGGCTTTGATTGTAGAGATGCCCCGCAATGGATGCGAGAAGGGCAATCACAATGGCCACCAAGTGTTGTTTCCAAAATGGAACCTTGGAAGAGTCATCCTCTTCATCGTCGTTGTCGTCGTCGTCATGCATCGACTGACTGTCGTCATTGTCATCTTCCTCGTCGTCCGAAAAGGTCTTGGTGGGATCGGGTTCGTCAACCATGTCTCCAAAACTGGACGATGGACGGAGATCGAGGAGCCTATCCGAAAAATCTTTAGTGGATGAAGTAGTCATGGAGAGTTTGGATGCATGGGGGGGGGGGGGTTGATGAGATAAGATGTCTGTAGTTGCTATCGGACAGCGACAAATACAGTATGAAGAGTGGAAGATGGAAACAAGGAGGCTTGCACTGTCGTCGCTCTTTCGATCGATCTCCCTCCTTTCACACACAAGCTGTTGAAAAGATGATGATGATTAGAGTTTAAACATGGCATTGGAGGCGTGGCAAGCTCGCGTATGACCATCTTTCCCAAGATAAAATCCCAAACCCTCATTTTAACAACTGTATCATACGTCGTATCATACGTTACAATGTTCAATGTCAAACCATTTGCCACTACACACTACTACGGAGCGGTACGACAGTAGGTACCTTTAGACTTCTTTAGTCGTACTATGATACAACGGTAGCTATTTCATAGCCAGAGCAGCTCGACTACCGTAGAGATTAGAGCATCATCCACACGAGAGTCGCAAGTCGCAAGTCGCAAGATGTTCCAAGATCACCAGGAAGGCATCAAACAATAACATCATTTTTACTACTGTAGTAACATTTACTTGCAGTTAGTCTACCGTAGTCGTACCCGGTCTGTATCTTTGAACAAGTTTCAGTCCGTTGCATATCTCAAACGCACCCCTTTCTTCTGGCGACAGACTTGCTGCTGCATTGAAAGTCACTACCATAACGAATCCGAAAATACCGCGGCATATTCATCATCACACACAAAATTCTTTTTGGCGTCAATCATGGATCGGCAGCTTCAACAAGAACAACAACAGGATGGCAATCCATCTCATTGCATTTCTCTGGAGGACATCCAAAATGCAAGCCGAAGAATCCAAGGGATCGCCCATCGGACACCGTCATGACATCCAAATCGCTACTAACTGGAAACGTCAATTGCAACGATGATGGCAAAAACTACTTTTTCAAGGTAGAGGCTCTACAAAAGACGGGTTCCTTCAAGTTTCGAGGCGCCTTGAATGCCATCAAGAGCGAACTTGAAACCTTCCAGGGCACGTCCATGCCGGTAGTGACACACAGCAGTGGTAATCATGCACAAGCCCTGGCGCTAGCATCGAAACTTGCATCAACAGCCGCCGTAACTGTTACAGCAACAATTGTCATGCCAAACAATGCTCCAATGGTAAAAAAGGCTGCAGTGGAGGATTTTGGAGCCAAAATTGTCATGGTAGAGAACACCAATGAAGCTCGAGAAGAAGAAGCGGATCGGATAGTGGCGACAACGGGTGCGGTATTTGTACACCCGAGTGAAAATCCAAGAGTTATTGCCGGACAAGGGACGGTATGTTTAGAGTTTGTGGAACAGGTTCGGGAACTGAACGCAGGGGTCGATCTCGATCTTGTCATTATACCTGTTGGTGGAGGCGGCTTGGCCTCCGGAAATCTCGTTTGCTTGCGAGGATTGCTGGGCAACAAAGTGAAAATTGTTCTGGCAGAGCCATCCGAGCTGGATGATGCCAAACGGTCCTTCCAAGCTGGGGAGTTACTCAAGCACAGGCCCGATAATGAGCTCAACAGTGTTGCGGATGGACTGAAAACGACTCTAGGCCCAAACACGTGGCCAATCGTCCGTGATTTGGCGGATGATATCATCACTGTATCCGAAGAAGAAATTCTCATTGCTACAAAACTCGTTTGGGAGCGCCTCAAGATGGCCATCGAACCCAGTGCCGGGGTGGGGGTGGCAGTGGCAAAAAGTGCCGAATTTCACCAAAAGTACCCCAAATCAAGTGGCATTGAAAATGTGGGAATCATTCTCTGTGGTGGCAATGTCGACATTTTGAAAATCTCTGCCATGATGAAGGAATTAGGGCTGTGAAAAGTCGTCGTTGATGACAGTCAGCACAGTTAAGATGGATGTGTGGAGAAGTCGGAATACTTAGGGAGAACCGATTTCAGACTCATCATCATGCGTCGTACCCTTGGAAAGTCAAA
>JAGRRH010000105.1:0-63389 GCA_019154785.2 Nitzschia inconspicua
TGCAGGTACCAGACTAATCTATGGCAGGTTGATAAGGGGTGAAGAAGCAGTTTTCTGCAGGTTAATTCAGGAATTGAGCAAATTCTGAAACTTTGATTGAAATAGTTTCCTTTGTTCTTGCATTAAGATGCTTTGATGCTATTCTTTCCATGGTAGGCAATCGTAACAGTAACTCAAATAATGCTGACAGAATGGGCAAAGATATGGCATAAATCAAAACTTGCTTGCAAGGAAACTGCAACATCATCCAGGTCCAATCTGATGTAAGCTATTCCCACCAGGTAGTGGCTTCATTGATCACAGCTCAATTCATCTTCAGTGTGCATTTATTAGGGGTTGCATGCCATGGATGTTCTAGCAATACCAAAAAGAAGATGAGAGTCATAGAGGTCATAGATGAATGAAGCTAGTGCAGGTTGATGCAGGTGGAAAGTTGGCAGGTGGATGCAGGTACCAACTAATGAATGGCAGTTGATAAGGTAAGAAGCAGGTTTCTGCAGGTTAATTCAGGAATTGAGCAAATTCTGAAACTTTGATTGAAATAGTTCCTTTGTTCTTGCATTAAGATGCTATGATGCTATTCTTTCCATGGTAGGCATCGTAACAGTAACTCACATAATGCTGACAGAATGGGCAAAGATATGGCATAAATCAAAACTTGCTTGCAAAGGAATCTGCAACATCATCCAGGTCCATCTGATGTAAGCTATTCCCACAACAAGGTAGTGGCTTCAATTGATCACAGCTCAATACATCTTCAGTGTGCATTTATTAGGGGTTGCATGCCATGGATGTTCTAGCAATACCAAAAGAAGATTTATCATAGAGGTCATAGATGAATGAAGCTAGTGCAGGTTGATGCGGGTGGAAGTTGCAGGATTGTGCAGGTGGAAGCAGGTACCAGACTAATGAATGGCAGGTTGATAAGGTTGAAGAAGCAGGTTTCTGCAGGTTAATTCAGGAATTGAGCAAATTCTGAAACTTTGATTGAAATAGTTCCTTTGTTCTTGCATTAAGATGCTTTGATGCTATTCTTTCCATGGTAGGCAATCGTAACAGTAACTCAAATAATGCTGACAGAATGGGCAAAGATATGGCATAAATCAAAACTTGCTTGCAAAGGAAACTGCAACATCATCCAGGTCCAATCTGATGTAAGCTATTCCCACCAAGGTAGTGGCTTCAATTGATCACAGCTCAATTCATCTTCAGTGTGCATTTATTAGGGGTTGCATGCCATGGATGTTCTAGCAATACCAAAAAGAAGATGAGAATCATAGAGGTCATAGATGAATGAAGCTAGTGCAGGTTGATGCGGGTGGAAGTTGCAGGATTGTGCAGATGGATGCAGGTACCAGACTAATGAATGGCAAGTTGATAAGGGTTGAAGAAGCATGTTTCTGCAGGTTAATTCAGGAATTGAGCAAATTCTGAAACTTTGATTGAAATAGTTCCTTTGTTCTTGCATTAAGATGCTTTGATGCTATTCTTTCCATGGTAGGCAATCGTAACAGTAACTCAAATAATGCTGACAGAATGGGCAAAGATATGGCATAAATCAAAACTTGCTTGCAAAGGAAACTGCAACATCATCCAGGTCCAATCTGATGTAAGCTATTCCCACCAAGGTAGTGGCTTCAATTGATCACAGCTCAATTCATCTTCAGTGTGCATTTATTAGGGGTTGCATGCCATGGATGTTCTAGCAATACCAAAAAGAAGATGAGAATCATAGAGGTCATAGATGAATGAAGCTAGTGCAGGTTGATGCAGGTGGAAGTTGCAGGATTGTGCAGGTGGATGCAGGTTCCAGACTAATCTATGGCAGGTTGATGCCAGTTGAAGAAGCAGGTTTCTGCAGGTTAATTCAGGAATCGAGCAAATTCTGAAACTTTGATTGAAATAGTTCCTTTGTTCTTGCATTAAGATGCTTTGATGCTATTCTTTCCATGGTAGGCAATCGTAACAGTAACTCAAATAATGCTGACAGAATGGGCAAAGATATGGCATAAATCAAAACTTGCTTGCAAAGGAAACTGCAACAACATCCAGGTCCAATCTGATGTAAGCTATTCCCACCAAGGTAGTGGCTTCAATTGATCACAGCTCAATTCATCTTCAGTGTGCATTTATTAGGGGTTGCATGCCATGGATGTTCTAGCAATACCAAAAAGGAGATGAGAATCATAGAGGTCATAGATGAATGAAGCTAGTGCAGGTTGATGCAGGTGGAAGTTGCAGGTGGATGCAGGTACCAGACTAATGAATGGCAGGTTGATAAGGGTTGAAGAAGCAGGTTTCTGCAGGTTAATTCAGGAATTGAGCAAATTCTGAAACTTTGATTGAAATAGTTCCTTTGTTGTTGCATTAAGATGCTTTGATGCTATTCTTTCCATGGTAGGCAATCGTAACAGTAACTCAAATAATGCTGACAGAATGGGCAAAGATATGGCATAAATCAAAACTTGCTTGCAAAGGAAACTGCAACATCATCCAGGTCCAATCTGATGTAAGCTATTCCCACCAAGGTGGTGGCTTCAATTGATCACAGCTCAATACATCTTCATTGTGCATTTATTAGGGGTTGCATGCCATGGATGTTCTAGCAATACCAAAAAGAAGATGAGAGTCATAGAGGTCATAGATGAATGAAGCTAGTGCAGGTTGATGCGGGTGGAAGTTGCAGGATTGTGCAGGTGGATGCAGGTACCAGACTAATCTATGGCAGGTTGAAAAGGGTTGAAGAAGCAGGTTTCTGCAGGTTAATTCAGGAATTGAGCAAATTCTGAAACTTTGATTGAAATAGTTCCTTTGTTCTTGCATTAAGATGCTTTGATGCTATTCTTTCCATGGTAGGCAATCGTAACAGTAACTCAAATAATGCTGACCTGACAGAATGGGCAAAGATATGGAATAAATCAAAACTTGCTTGCAAAGGAAACTGCAACAACATCCAGGTCCAATCTGATGTAAGCTATTCCCACCAAGGTAGTGGCTTCAATTGATCACAGCTCAATTCATCTTCAGTGTGCATTTATTAGGGGCTGCATGCCATGGATGTTCTAGCAATACCAAAAAGAAGATGAGAGTCATAGAGGTCATAGATGAATGAAGCTAGTGCAGGTTGATGCGGGTGGAAGTTGCAGGATTGTGCAGGTGGATGCAGGTACCAGACTAATCTATGGCAGGTTGATAAGGGTTGAAGAAGCAGGTTTCTGCAGGTTAATTCAGGAATTGAGCAAATTCTGAAACTTTGATTGAAATAGTTCCTTTGTTCTTGCATTAAGATGCTTTGATGCTATTCTTTCCATGGTAGGCAATCGTAACAGTAACTCAAATAATGCTGACAGAATGGGCAAAGATATGGCATAAATCAAAACTTGCTTGCAAAGGAAACTGCAACATCATCCAGGTCCAATCTGATGTAAGCTATTCCCACCAAGGTAGTGGCTTCAATTGATCACAGCTCAATACATCTTCAGTGTGCATTTATTAGGGGTTGCATGCCATGGATGTTCTAGCAATACCAAAAAGAAGATGAGAGTCATAGAGGTCATAGATGAATGAAGCTAGTGCAGGTTGATGCGGGTGGAAGTTGCAGGATTGTGCAGGTGGATGCAGGTACCAGACTGGATGCAGGTACCAGACTAATGAATGGCAGGTTGATAAGGGTTGAAGCAGCAGGTTTCTGCTGATTTATTCAGGATGTAGCAGATATGGCAGAGGAGAAGGAATGATCCACGTCCAATCTGATGTAAGCTATTCCCACCAAGGTAGTGGCTTCAATTGATCACAGCTCAATACATCTTCAGTGTGCATTTATTAGGGGTTGCATGCCATGGATGTTCTAGCAATACCAAAAAGAAGATGAGAGTCATAGAGGTCATAGATGAATGAAGCTAGTGCAGGTTGATGCGGGTGGAAGTTGCAGGATTGTGCAGGTGGATGCAGGTACCAGACTAATCTATGGCAGGTTGATAAGGGTTGAAGAAGCAGGTTTCTGCAGGTTAATTCAGGAATTGAGCAAATTCTGAAACTTTGATTGAAATAGTTCCTTTGTTCTTGCATTAAGATGCTTTGATGCTATTCTTTCCATGGTAGGCAATCGTAACAGTAACTCAAATAATGCTGACAGAATGGGCAAAGATATGGCATAAATCAAAACTTGCTTGCAAAGGAAACTGCAACATCATCCAGGTCCAATCTGATGTAAGCTATTCCCACCAAGGTAGTGGCTTCAATTGATCACAGCTCAATACATCTTCAGTGTGCATTTATTAGGGGTTGCATGCCATGGATGTTCTAGCAATACCAAAAAGAAGATGAGAATCATAGAGGTCATAGATGAATGAAGCTAGTGCAGGTTGATGCGGGTGGAAGTTGCAGGATTGTGCAGGTGGATGCAGGTACCAGACTAATGAATGGCAGGTTGATAAGGGTTGAAGAAGCAGATTTCTGCAGGTTAAATCAGGAATTGAGCCAATTCTGAAACTTTGATTGAAATAGTTCCTTTGTTCTTGTATTAAGATGCTTTGATGCTATTCTTTCCATGGTAGGCAATCGTAACAGTAACTCAAATAATGCTGACAGAATGGGCAAAGATATGGCATAAATCAAAACTTCCTTGCAAAGGAAACTGCAACATCATCCAGGTCCAATCTGATGTAAGCTATTCCCACCAAGGTAGTGGCTTCAATTGATCACAGCTCAATACATCTTCAGTGTGTAGATGAATGAAGCTAGTGCAGGTTGATGCGGGTGGAAGTTGCAGGATTGTGCAGGTGGATTGAAATAGTTCCTTTGTTCTTGCATTAGCAGTAAGATGCTTTGATGCTATTCTTTCCATGGTAGGCAATCGTAACAGTAACTCAAATAATGCTGACAGAATGGGCAAAGATATGGCATAAATCAAAACTTGCTTGCAAAGGAAACTGCAACATCATCCAGGTCCAATCTGATGTAAGCTATTCCCACCAAGGTAGTGGCTTCAATTGATCACAGCTCAATTCATCTAAAGTGTGCATTTATTAGGGGTTGCATGCCATGGATGTTCTAGCAATACCAAAAAGAAGATGAGAATCATAGAGGTCATAGATGAATGAAGCTAGTGCAGGTTGATGCGGGTGGAAGTTGCAGGATTGTGCAGGTGGATGCAGGTTCCAGACTAATCTATGGCAGGTTGATGCCAGTTGAAGAAGCAGGTTTCTGCAGGTTAATTCAGGAATCGAGCAAATTCTGAAACTTTGATTGAAATAGTTCCTTTGTTCTTGCATTAAGATGCTTTGATGCTATTCTTTCCATGGTAGGCAATCGTAACAGTAACTCAAATAATGCTGACAGAATGGGCAAAGATATGGCATAAATCAAAACTTGCTTGCAAAGGAAACTGCAACAACATCCAGGTCCAATCTGATGTAAGCTATTCCCACCAAGGTAGTGGCTTCAATTGATCACAGCTCAATTCATCTTCAGTGTGCATTTATTAGGGGTTGCATGCCATGGATGTTCTAGCAATACCAAAAAGGAGATGAGAATCATAGAGGTCATAGATGAATGAAGCTAGTGCAGGTTGATGCAGGTGGAAGTTGCAGGTGGATGCAGGTACCAGACTAATGAATGGCAGGTTGATAAGGGTTGAAGAAGCAGGTTTCTGCAGGTTAATTCAGGAATTGAGCAAATTCTGAAACTTTGATTGAAATAGTTCCTTTGTTGTTGCATTAAGATGCTTTGATGCTATTCTTTCCATGGTAGGCAATCGTAACAGTAACTCAAATAATGCTGACAGAATGGGCAAAGATATGGCATAAATCAAAACTTGCTTGCAAAGGAAACTGCAACATCATCCAGGTCCAATCTGATGTAAGCTATTCCCACCAAGGTAGTGGCTTCAATTGATCACAGCTCAATACATCTTCATTGTGCATTTATTAGGGGTTGCATGCCATGGATGTTCTAGCAATACCAAAAAGAAGATGAGAGTCATAGAGGTCATAGATGAATGAAGCTAGTGCAGGTTGATGCGGGTGGAAGTTGCAGGATTGTGCAGGTGGATGCAGGTACCAGACTAATCTATGGCAGGTTGATAAGGGTTGAAGAAGCAGGTTTCTGCAGGTTAATTCAGGAATTGAGCAAATTCTGAAACTTTGATTGAAATAGTTCCTTTGTTCTTGCATTAAGATGCTTTGATGCTATTCTTTCCATGGTAGGCAATCGTAACAGTAACTCAAATAATGCTGACAGAATGGGCAAAGATATGGCATAAATCAAAACTTGCTTGCAAAGGAAACTGCAACATCATCCAGGTCCAATCTGATGTAAGCTATTCCCACCAAGGTAGTGGCTTCAATTGATCACAGCTCAATTCATCTTCAGTGTGCATTTATTAGGGGTTGCATGCCATGGATGTTCTAGCAATACCAAAAAGAAGATGAGAGTCATAGAGGTCATAGATGAATGAAGCTAGTGCAGGTTGATGCGGGTGGAAGTTGCAGGATTGTGCAGGTGGATGCAGGTACCAGACTAATCTATGGCAGGTTGATAAGGGTTGAAGAAGCAGGTTTCTGCAGGTTAATTCAGGAATTGAGCAAATTCTGAAACTTTGATTGAAATAGTTCCTTTGTTCTTGCATTAAGATGCTTTGATGCTATTCTTTCCATGGTAGGCAATCGTAACAGTAACTCAAATAATGCTGACCTGACAGAATGGGCAAAGATATGGCATAAATCAAAACTTGCTTGCAAAGGAAACTGCAACATCATCCAGGTCCAATCTGATGTAAGCTATTCCCACCAAGGTAGTGGCTTCAATTGATCACAGCTCAATTCATCTTCAGTGTGCATTTATTAGGGGTTGCATGCCATGGATGTTCTAGCAATACCAAAAAGAAGATGAGAGTCATAGAGGTCATAGATGAATGAAGCTAGTGCAGGTTGATGCGGGTGGAAGTTGCAGGATTGTGCAGGTGGATGCAGGTACCAGACTGGATGCAGGTACCAGACTAATGAATGGCAGGTTGATAAGGGTTGAAGCAGCAGGTTTCTGCTGATTTATTCAGGATGTAGCAGATATGGCAGAGGAGAAGGAATGATCCACGTCCAATCTGATGTAAGCTATTCCCACCAAGGTAGTGGCTTCAATTGATCACAGCTCAATACATCTTCAGTGTGCATTTATTAGGGGTTGCATGCCATGGATGTTCTAGCAATACCAAAAAGAAGATGAGAGTCATAGAGGTCATAGATGAATGAAGCTAGTGCAGGTTGATGCGGGTGGAAGTTGCAGGATTGTGCAGGTGGATGCAGGTACCAGACTAATCTATGGCAGGTTGATAAGGGTTGAAGAAGCAGGTTTCTGCAGGTTAATTCAGGAATTGAGCAAATTCTGAAACTTTGATTGAAATAGTTCCTTTGTTCTTGCATTAAGATGCTTTGATGCTATTCTTTCCATGGTAGGCAATCGTAACAGTAACTCAAATAATGCTGACAGAATGGGCAAAGATATGGCATAAATCAAAACTTGCTTGCAAAGGAAACTGCAACATCATCCAGGTCCAATCTGATGTAAGCTATTCCCACCAAGGTAGTGGCTTCAATTGATCACAGCTCAATACATCTTCAGTGTGCATTTATTAGGGGTTGCATGCCATGGATGTTCTAGCAATACCAAAAAGAAGATGAGAATCATAGAGGTCATAGATGAATAAAGCTAGTGCAGGTTGATGCGGGTGGAAGTTGCAGGATTGTGCAGGTGGATGCAGGTACCAGACTAATGAATGGCAGGTTGATAAGGGTTGAAGAAGCAGATTTCTGCAGGTTAAATCAGGAATTGAGCCAATTCTGAAACTTTGATTGAAATAGTTCCTTTGTTCTTGTATTAAGATGCTTTGATGCTATTCTTTCCATGGTAGGCAATCGTAACAGTAACTCAAATAATGCTGACAGAATGGGCAAAGATATGGCATAAATCAAAACTTCCTTGCAAAGGAAACTGCAACATCATCCAGGTCCAATCTGATGTAAGCTATTCCCACCAAGGTAGTGGCTTCAATTGATCACAGCTCAATACATCTTCAGTGTGCAGATGAATGAAGCTAGTGCAGGTTGATGCGGGTGGAAGTTGCAGGATTGTGCAGGTGGATTGAAATAGTTCCTTTGTTCTTGCATTAACAGTAAGATGCTTTGATGCTATTCTTTCCATGTTAGGCAATCGCAATAGTAACTCAAATAATGCTGACAGAATGGGCAAAGATATGGCATGAATCAAAACTTGCTTGCAAAGGAAACTGCAATATCATCCAGGTCCAATCTGATGTAAGCTATTCCCACCAAGGTAGTGGCTTCAATTGATCACAGCTCAATTCATCTTCAGTGTGCATTTATTAGGGGTTGCATGCCATGGATGTTCTAGCAATACCAAAAAGAAGATTTATCATAGAGGTCATAGATGAATGAAGCTAGTGCAGGTTGATGCGGGTGGAAGTTGCAGGATTGTGCAGGTGGATGCAGGTACCAGACTGGATGCAGGTACCAGACTAATGAATGGCAGGTTGATAAGGGTTGAAGCAGCAGGTTTCTGCTGATTTATTCAGGATGTAGCAGATATGGCAGAGGAGAAGGAATGATCCACGTCCAATCTGATGTAAGCTATTCCCACCAAGGTAGTGGCTTCAATTGATCACAGCTCAATACATCTTCAGTGTGCATTTATTAGGGGTTGCATGCCATGGATGTTCTAGCAATACCAAAAAGAAGATGAGAGTCATAGAGGTCATAGATGAATGAAGCTAGTGCAGGTTGATGCGGGTGGAAGTTGCAGGATTGTGCAGGTGGATGCAGGTACCAGACTAATCTATGGCAGGTTGATGCCAGTTGAAGAAGCAGGTTTCTGCAGGTTAATTCAGGAATTGAGCCAATTCTGAAACTTTGATTGAAATAGTTCCTTTGTTCTTCCATTAAGATGCTTTGATGCTATTCTTTCCATGGTAGGCAATCGTAACAGTAACTCAAATAATGCTGACAGAATGGGCAAAGATATGGCATAAATCAAAACTTGCTTGCAAAGGAAACTGCAACATCATCCAGGTCCAATCTGATGTAAGCTATTCCCACCAAGGTAGTGGCTTCAATTGATCACAGCTCAATTCATCTTCAGTGTGCATTTATTAGGGGTTGCATGCCATGGATGTTCTAGCAATACCAAAAAGAAGATGAGAATCATAGAGGTCATAGATGAATGAAGCTAGTGCAGGTTGATGCGGGTGGAAGTTGCAGGATTGTGCAGGTGGATGCAGGTACCAGACTAATGAATGGCAGGTTGATGCCAGTTGAAGAATCAGGTTTCTGCAGGTTAATTCAGGAATTGAGCAAATTCTGAAACTTTGATTGAAATAGTTCCTTTGCTCTTGCATTAAGATGCTTTGATGCTTTTCTTTCCATGGTAGGCAATCGTAACAGTAACTCAAATAATGCTGACAGAATGGGCAAAGATATGGCATGAATCAAAACTTGCTTGCAAAGGAAACTGCAACATCATCCAGGTCCAATCTGATGTAAGCTATTCCCACCAAGGTAGTGGCTTCAATTGATCACAGCTCGATTCATCTTCAGTGTGCATATATTAGGGGTTGCATGCCATGGATGTTCTAGCAATACCAAAAAGGAGATGAGAGTCATAGAGGTCATAGATGAATAAAGCTAGTGCAGGTTGATGCGGATGGAAGTTGCAGGATTGTGCAGGTGAATGCAGGTACCAGACTGGATGCAGGTACCAGACTAATGAATGGCAGATTGATAAGGGTTGAAGCAGCAGGTTTCTGCTGGAATATTCAGGATGTAGCAGATATGGCAGAGGAGAAGGAATGATCCAATTTTAGCCTTCGGACTCGTCCGCTCTGCGATTCGTTGTGAGGCGCATCTTGTGGCAGGCCTTGTGCTCTTGTGTGAACTGTAGCTCTGGCAACTCATGTTAGTTCGCCATAGCTACATTTCGTTCCCTTGTCTCTAGACACTACGTTTACGTTACCACATATGTAGCAGCCTAGCACCTCTATGGTGGCATACGTACATTGTTCTTGCATTAACAGTAAGATGCTTTGATGCTATTCTTTCCATGGTAGGCAATCGTAACAGTAACTCAAATAATGCTGACAGAATGGGCAAAGATATGGCATAAATCAAAACTTCCTTGCAAAGGAAACTGCAACATCATCCAGGTCCAATCTGATGTAAGCTATTCCCACCAAGGTAGTGGCTTCAATTGATCACAGCTCAATACATCTTCAGTGTGCACTTATTAGGGGTTGCATGCCATGTGCCATGGATGTTCTAGCAATACCAAAAAGAAGATGAGAGTCATAGAGGTCATAGATGAATGAAGCTAGTGCAGGTTGATGCGGGTGGAAGTTGCAGGATTGTGCAGGTGGATGCAGGTACCAGACTAATGAATGGCAGGTTGATAAGGGTTGAAGCAGTAGGTTTCTGCAGATTAATTCAGGAATTGAGCAAATTCTGAAACTTTGATTGAAATAGTTCCTTTGTTCTTGCATTAAGATGCTTTGATGCTATTCTTTCCATGGTAGGCAATCGTAACAGTAACTCAAATAATGCTGACAGAATGGGCAAAGATATGGCATAAATCAAAACTTGCTTGCAAAGGAAACTGCAACATCATCCAGGTCCAATCTGATGTAAGCTATTCCCACCAAGGTAGTGGCTTCAATTGATCACAGCTCGATTCATCTTCAGTGTGCATATATTAGGGGTTGCATGCCATGGATGTTCTAGCAATACCAAAAAGGAGATGAGAGTCATAGAGGTCATAGATGAATAAAGCTAGTGCAGGTTGATGCGGATGGAAGTTGCAGGATTGTGCAGGTGAATGCAGGTACCAGACTGGATGCAGGTACCAGACTAATGAATGGCAGGTTGATAAGGGTTGAAGCAGCAGGTTTCTGCTGGTTTTTTCAGGATGTAGCAGATATGGCAGAGGAGAAGGAATGATCCAGGTCCAATCTGATGTAAGCTATTCCCACCAAGGTAGTGGCTTCAATTGATCACAGCTCAATACATTTTCAGTGTGCATTTATTAGGGGTTGCATGCCATGGATGTTCTAGCAATACCAAAAAGGAGATGAGAGTCATAGAGGTCATAGATGAATGAAGCTAGTGCAGGTTGATGCGGGTGGAAGTTGCAGGATTGTGCAGGTGGATGCAGGTACCAGACTAATCTATGGCAGGTTGATAAGGGTTGAAGAAGCAGGTTTCTGCAGGTTAATTCAGGAATTGAGCATTGAGTTACTGTTACGATTGCCTACCATGGAAAGAATAGCATCAAAGCATCTTACTGTTAATGCAAGAACAATGTACGTATGCCACCATAGAGGTGCTAGGCTGCTACATATGTGGTGGCGTAAACGTAGTGTCTAGAGACAAGGGAACGAAATGTAGCTATGGCGAACTAACATGAGTTGCCAGAGCTACAGTTCACGCAAGAGCACAAGGCCTGCCACAAGATGCGCCTTACAACGAATCGCAGAGCGGACGAGTCCGAAGGCAAAAATTGGATCATTCCCTCTCCTCTGCCATATCTCCTACATCCTGAATAAATCAGCAGAAACCTGCTGCTTCAAACCTTATCAACCTGCCATTCATTAGTCTGGTACCTGCATCCAGTCTGGTACCTGCATCCACCTGCACAATCCTGCAACTTCCACCCGCATCAACCTGCACTAGCTTCATTTATCTATGACCTCTATGATTAATCTTCTCTTTGGTATTGCTAGAACATCCATGGCATGCAACCTCTAGTAAATGCACACTGAAGATGAATTGAGCTGTGATCAATTGAAGCCACTACCTTGGTGGGAATAGCTTACATCAGATTGGACCTGGATGATGTTGCAGTTTCCTTTGCAAGCAAGTTTTGATTTATGCCATATCTTTGCCCATTCTGTCAGCATTATTTGAGTTACTGTTACGATTGCCTACCATGGAAAGAATAGCATCAAAGCATCTTAATGCAAGAACAAAGGAACTATTTCAATCAAAGTTTCAGAATTTGCTCAATTCCTGAATTAACCTGCAGAAACCTGCTTCTTCAACCCTTATCAACCTGCCATAGATTAGTCTGGTACCTGCATCCACCTGCACAATCCTGCAACTTCCACCCGCATCAACCTGCACTAGCTTCATTCATCTATGACCTCTATGATTCTCATCTCCTTTTTGGTATTGCTAGAACATCCATGGCATGCAACCCCTAATAAATGCACACTGAAGATGTATTGAGCTGTGATCAATTGATGCCACTACCTTGGTGGGAATAGCTTACATCAGATTGGACCTGGATGATGTTGCAGTTTCCTTTGCAAGCAAGTTTTGATTTATGCCATATCTTTGCCCATTCTGTCAGCATTATTTGAGTTACTGTTACGATTGCCTACCATGGAAAGAATAGCATCAAAGCATCTTAATGCAAGAACAAAGGAACTATTTCAATCAAAGTTTCAGAATTTGCTCAATTCCTGAATTAACCTGCAGAAACCTGCTTCTTCAACTGGCATCAACCTGCCATAGATTAGTCTGGTACCTGCATCCACCTGCACAATCCTGCAACTTCCACCCGCATCAACCTGCACTAGCTTCATTCATCTATGACCTCTATGATTCTCATCTCCTTTTTGGTATTGCTAGAACATCCATGGCATGCAACCCCTAATAAATGCACACTGAAGATGAATTGAGCTGTGATCAATTGAAGCCACTACCTTGGTGGGAAAAGCTTACATCAGATTGGACCTGGATGATGTTGCAGATTCCTTTGCAAGCAAGTTTTGATTTATGCCATATCTTTGCCCATTCTGTCAGCATTATTTGAGTTACTGTTACGATTGCCTACCATGGAAAGAATAGCATCAAAGCATCTTAATGCAAGAACAAAGGAACTATTTCAATCAAAGTTTCAGAATTTGCTCAATTCCTGAATTAACCTGCAGAAACCTGCTTCTTCAACTGGCATCAACCTGCCATAGATTAGTCTGGTACCTGCATCCACCTGCATCCACCTGCAACTTCCACCTGCATCAACCTGCACTAGCTTCATTCATCTATGACCTCTATGATTCTCATCTCCTTTTTGGTATTGCTAGAACATCCATGGCATGCAACCCCTAATAAATGCACACTGAAGATGAATTGAGCTGTGATCAATTGAAGCCACTACCTTGGTGGGAATAGCTTACATCAGATTGGACCTGGATGATGTTGCAGTTTCCTTTGCAAGCAAGTTTTGATTTATGCCATATCTTTGCCCATTCTGTCAGCATTATTTGAGTTACTGTTACGATTGCCTACCATGGAAAGAATAGCATCAAAGCATCTTAATGCAAGAACAAAGGAACTATTTCAATCAAAGTTTCAGAATTTGCTCAATTCCTGAATTAACCTGCAGAAACCTGCTTCTTCAACTGGCATCAACCTGCCATAGATTAGTCTGGTACCTGCATCCACCTGCACAATCCTGCAACTTCCACCCGCATCAACCTGCACTAGCTTCATTCATCTATGACCTCTATGATTCTCATCTCCTTTTTGGTATTGCTAGAACATCCATGGCATGCAACCCCTAATAAATGCACACTGAAGATGAATTGAGCTGTGATCAATTGAAGCCACTACCTTGGTGGGAATAGCTTACATCAGATTGGACCTGGATGATGTTGCAGATTCCTTTGCAAGCAAGTTTTGATTTATGCCATATCTTTGCCCATTCTGTCAGCATTATTTGAGTTACTGTTACGATTGCCTACCATGGAAAGAATAGCATCAAAGCATCTTAATGCAAGAACAAAGGAACTATTTCAATCAAAGTTTCAGAATTTGCTCAATTCCTGAATTAACCTGCAGAAACCTGCTTCTTCAACCCTTATCAACCTGCCATAGATTAGTCTGGTACCTGCATCCACCTGCACAATCCTGCAACTTCCACCCGCATCAACCTGCACTAGCTTCATTCATCTATGACCTCTATGATTCTCATCTTCTTTTTGGTATTGCTAGAACATCCATGGCATGCAACCCCTAATAAATGCACACTGAAGATGAATTGAGCTGTGATCAATTGAAGCCACTACCTTGGTGGGAAAAGCTTACATCAGATTGGACCTGGATGATGTTGCAGATTCCTTTGCAAGCAAGTTTTGATTTATGCCATATCTTTGCCCATTCTGTCAGCATTATTTGAGTTACTGTTACGATTGCCTACCATGGAAAGAATAGCATCAAAGCATCTTAATGCAAGAACAAAGGAACTATTTCAATCAAAGTTTCAGAATTTGCTCAATTCCTGAATTAACCTGCAGAAACATGCTTCTTCAACCCTTATCAACTTGCCATTCATTAGTCTGGTACCTGCATCCACCTGCACAATCCTGCAACTTCCACCCGCATCAACCTGCACTAGCTTCATTCATCTATGACCTCTATGACTCTCATCTCCTTTTTGGTATTGCTAGAACATCCATGGCATGCAACCCCTAATATATGCACACTGAAGATGAATCGAGCTGTGATCAATTGAAGCCACTACCTTGGTGGGAATAGCTTACATCAGATTGGACCTGGATGATGTTGCAGTTTCCTTTGCAAGCAAGTTTTGATTTATGCCATATCTTTGCCCATTCTGTCAGCATTATTTGAGTTACTGTTACGATTGCCTACCATGGAAAGAATAGCATCAAAGCATCTTACTGTTAATGCAAGAACAATGTACGTATGCCACCATAGAGGTGCTAGGCTGCTACATATGTGGTGGCGTAAACGTAGTGTCTAGAGACAAGGGAACGAAATGTAGCTATGGCGAACTAACATGAGTTGCCAGAGCTACAGTTCACACAAGAGCACAAGGCCTGCCACAAGATGCGCCTCACAACGAATCGCAGAGCGGACGAGTCCGAAGGCTAAAATTGGATCATTCCTTCTCCTCTGCCATATCTGCTACATCCTGAATATACCAGCAGAAACCTGCTGCTTCAACCCTTATCAATCTGCCATTCATTAGTCTGGTACCTGCATCCAGTCTGGTACCTGCATCCACCTGCACAATCCTGCAACTTCCACCCGCATCAACCTGCACTAGCTTCATTCATCTATGACCTCTATGATAAATCTTCTTTTTGGTATTGCTAGAACATCCATGGCATGCAACCCCTAATAAATGCACACTGAAGATGTATTGAGCTGTGATCAATTGAAGCCACTACCTTGGTGGGAATAGCTTACATCAGATTGGACCTGGATGATGTTGCAGTTTCCTTTGCAAGCAAGTTTTGATTTATGCCATATCGTTGTCCATTCTGTCAGCATTATTTGAGTTACTGTTACGATTGCCTACCATGGAAAGAATAGCATCAAATCATCTTAATGCAAGAGCAAAGGAACTATTTCAATCAAAGTTTCAGAATTGGCTCAATTCCTGAATTAACCTGCAGAAATCTGCTTCTTCAACTGGCATCAACCTGCCATAGATTAGTCTGGTACCTGCATCCACCTGCACAATCCTGCAACTTCCACCCGCATCAACCTGCACTAGCTTCATTCATCTATGACCTCTATGATAAATCTTCTTTTTGGTATTGCTAGAACATCCATGGCATGCAACCCCTAATAAATGCACACTGAAGATGAATTGAGCTGTGATCAATTGAAGCCACTACCTTGGTGGGAATAGCTTACATCAGATTGGACCTGGATGATGTTGCAGTTTCCTTTGCAAGCAAGTTTTGATTTATGCCATATCTTTGCCCATTCTGTCAGCATTATTTGAGTTACTGTTACGATTGCCTACCATGGAAAGAATAGCATCAAAGCATCTTAATGCAAGAACAAAGGAACTATTTCAATCAAAGTTTCAGAATTGGCTCAATTCCTGAATTAACCTGCAGAAACATGCTTCTTCAACCCTTATCAACCTGCCATAGATTAGTCTGGTACCTGCATCCACCTGCACAATCCTGCAACTTCCACCCGCATCAACCTGCACTAGCTTCATTCATCTATGACCTCTACGACTCTCATCTTCTTTTTGGTATTGCTAGAACATCCATGGCATGCAACCCCTAATAAATGCACACTGAAGATGTATTGAGCTGTGATCAATTGATGCCACTACCTTGGTGGGAATAGCTTACATCAGATTGGACCTGGATGATGTTGCAGTTTCCTTTGCAAGCAAGTTTTGATTTATGCCATATCTTTGCCCATTCTGTCAGCATTATTTGAGTTACTGTTACGATTGCCTACCATGGAAAGAATAGCATCAAAGCATCTTAATGCAAGAACAAAGGAACTATTTCAATCAAAGTTTCAGAATTTGCTCAATTCCTGAATTAACCTGCAGAAACCTGCTTCTTCAACTGGCATCAACCTGCCATAGATTAGTCTGGTACCTGCATCCACCTGCACAATCCTGCAACTTCCACCCGCATCAACCTGCACTAGCTTCATTCATCTATGACCTCTATGATTCTCATCTCCTTTTTGGTATTGCTAGAACATCCATGGCATGCAACCCCTAATAAATGCACACTGAAGATGAATTGAGCTGTGATCAATTGAAGCCACTACCTTGGTGGGAAAAGCTTACATCAGATTGGACCTGGATGATGTTGCAGATTCCTTTGCAAGCAAGTTTTGATTTATGCCATATCTTTGCCCATTCTGTCAGCATTATTTGAGTTACTGTTACGATTGCCTACCATGGAAAGAATAGCATCAAAGCATCTTAATGCAAGAACAAAGGAACTATTTCAATCAAAGTTTCAGAATTTGCTCAATTCCTGAATTAACCTGCAGAAACCTGCTTCTTCAACTGGCATCAACCTGCCATAGATTAGTCTGGTACCTGCATCCACCTGCACAATCCTGCAACTTCCACCCGCATCAACCTGCACTAGCTTCATTCATCTATGACCTCTATGATAAATCTTCTTTTTGGTATTGCTAGATCATCCATGGCATGCAACCCCTAATAAATGCACACTGAAGATGAATTGAGCTGTGATCAATTGAAGCCACTACCTTGGTGGGAATAGCTTACATCAGATTGGACCTGGATGATGTTGCAGTTTCCTTTGCAAGCAAGTTTTGATTTATGCCATATCTTTGCCCATTCTGTCAGCATTATTTGAGTTACTGTTACGATTGCCTACCATGGAAAGAATAGCATCAAAGCATCTTAATGCAAGAACAAAGGAACTATTTCAATCAAAGTTTCAGAATTTGCTCAATTCCTGAATTAACCTGCAGAAACCTGCTTCTTCAACCCTTATCAACCTGCCATAGATTAGTCTGGTACCTGCATCCACCTGCACAATCCTGCAACTTCCACCCGCATCAACCTGCACTAGCTTCATTCATCTATGACCTCTATGACTCTCATCTCCTTTTTGGTATTGCTAGAACATCCATGGCATGCAACCCCTAATAAATGCACACTGAAGAAGTTGCAGGATTGTAACATCATCCAGGTCCAATCTGATGTAAGCTATTCCCACCAAGGTAGTGGCTTCAATTGATCACAGCTCAATTCATCTTCAGTGTGCATTTATTAGGGGTTGCATGCCATGGATGTTCTAGCAATACCAAAAAGGAGATGAGAATCATAGAGGTCATAGATGAATGAAGCTAGTGCAGGTTGATGCGGGTGGAAGTTGCAGGATTGTGCAGGTGGATGCAGGTACCAGACTAATCTATGGCAGGTTGATGCCAGTTGAAGAAGCAGGTTTCTGCAGGTTAATTCAGGAATTGAGCAAATTCTGAAACTTTGATTGAAATAGTTCCTTTGTTCTTGCATTAAGATGCTTTGATGCTATTCTTTCCATGGTAGGCAATCGTAACAGTAACTCAAATAATGCTGACAGAATGGGCAAAGATATGGCATAAATCAAAACTTGCTTGCAAAGGAAACTGCAACATCATCCAGGTCCAATCTGATGTAAGCTATTCCCACCAAGGTAGTGGCATCAATTGATCACAGCTCAATACATCTTCAGTGTGCATTTATTAGGGGTTGCATGCCATGGATGTTCTAGCAATACCAAAAAGAAGATGAGAGTCGTAGAGGTCATAGATGAATGAAGCTAGTGCAGGTTGATGCGGGTGGAAGTTGCAGGATTGTGCAGGTGGATGCAGGTACCAGACTAATCTATGGCAGGTTGATAAGGGTTGAAGAAGCAGGTTTCTGCAGGTTAATTCAGGAATTGAGCAAATTCTGAAACTTTGATTGAAATAGTTCCTTTGTTCTTGCATTAAGATGCTTTGATGCTATTCTTTCCATGGTAGGCAATCGTAACAGTAACTCAAATAATGCTGACAGAATGGGCAAAGATATGGCATAAATCAAAACTTGCTTGCAAAGGAATCTGCAACATCATCCAGGTCCAATCTGATGTAAGCTATTCCCACCAAGGTAGTGGCTTCAATTGATCACAGCTCAATACATCTTCAGTGTGCATTTATTAGGGGTTGCATGCCATGGATGTTCTAGCAATACCAAAAAGAAGATTTATCATAGAGGTCATAGATGAATGAAGCTAGTGCAGGTTGATGCGGGTGGAAGTTGCAGGATTGTGCAGGTGGAAGCAGGTACCAGACTAATGAATGGCAGGTTGATGCCAGTTGAAGAAGCAGGTTTCTGCAGGTTAATTCAGGAATTGAGCAAATTCTGAAACTTTGATTGAAATAGTTCCTTTGTTCTTGCATTAAGATGCTTTGATGCTATTCTTTCCATGGTAGGCAATCGTAACAGTAACTCAAATAATGCTGACAGAATGGGCAAAGATATGGCATAAATCAAAACTTGCTTGCAAAGGAAACTGCAACATCATCCAGGTCCAATCTGATGTAAGCTATTCCCACCAAGGTAGTGGCTTCAATTGATCACAGCTCAATTCATCTTCAGTGTGCATTTATTAGAGGTTGCATGCCATGGATGTTCTAGCAATACCAAAGAGAAGATTAATCATAGAGGTCATAGATAAATGAAGCTAGTGCAGGTTGATGCGGGTGGAAGTTGCAGGATTGTGCAGGTGGATGCAGGTACCAGACTGGATGCAGGTACCAGACTAATGAATGGCAGGTTGATAAGGTTTGAAGCAGCAGGTTTCTGCTGATTTATTCAGGATGTAGGAGATATGGCAGAGGAGAGGGAATGATCCAATTTTTGCCTTCGGACTCGTCCGCTCTGCGATTCGTTGTAAGGCGCATCTTGTGGCAGGCCTTGTGCTCTTGCGTGAACTGTAGCTCTGGCAACTCATGTTAGTTCGCCATAGCTACATTTAGTTCCCTTGTCTCTTGACACTACGTTTACGCTACCACATATGTAGCAGCCTAGCACCTCTATGGTGGCATACGTACATTGTTCTTGCATTAACAGTAAGATGCTTTGATGCTATTCTTTCCATGGTAGGCAATCGTAACAGTAACTCAAATAATGCTGACAGAATGGGCAAAGATATGGCATAAATCAAAACTTCCTTGCAAAGGAAACTGCAACATCATCCAGGTCCAATCTGATGTAAGCTATTCCCACCAAGGTAGTGGCTTCAATTGATCACAGCTCAATACATCTTCATTGTGCATTTATTAGGGGTTGCATGCCATGGATGTTCTAGCAATACCAAAAAGGAGATGAGAATCATAGAGGTCATAGATGAATGAAGCTAGTGCAGGTTGATGCGGGTGGAAGTTGCAGGATTGTGCAGGTGGAAGCAGGTACCAGACTAATGAATGGCAGGTTGATAAGGGTTGAAGAAGCAGGTTTCTGCAGGTTAATTCAGGAATTGAGCAAATTCTGAAACTTTGATTGAAATAGTTCCTTTGTTCTTGCATTAAGATGTTTTGATGCTATTCTTTCCATGGTAGGCAATCGTAACAGTAACTCAAATAATGCTGACAGAATGGGCAAAGATATGGCATAAATCAAAACTTGCTTGCAAAGGAAACTGCAACATCATCCAGGTCCAATCTGATGTAAGCTATTCCCACCAAGGTAGTGGCTTCAATTGATCACAGCTCAATTCATCTTCAGTGTGCATTTATTAGGGGTTGCATGCCATGGATGTTCTAGCAATACCAAAAAGAAGATGAGAATCATAGAGGTCATAGATGAATGAAGCTAGTGCAGGTTGATGCGGGTGGAAGTTGCAGGATTGTGCAGGTGGATGCAGGTTCCAGACTAATCTATGGCAGGTTGATGCCAGTTGAAGAAGCAGGTTTCTGCAGGTTAATTCAGGAATTGAGCAAATTCTGAAACTTTGATTGAAATAGTTCCTTTGTTCTTGCATTAAGATGCTTTGATGCTATTCTTTCCATGGTAGGCAATCGTAACAGTAACTCAAATAATGCTGACAGAATGGGCAAAGATATGGCATAAATCAAAACTTGCTTGCAAAGGAAACTGCAACATCATCCAGGTCCAATCTGATGTAAGCTATTCCCACCAAGGTAGTGGCTTCAATTGATCACAGCTCAATTCATCTTCAGTGTGCATTTATTAGGGGTTGCATGCCATGGATGTTCTAGCAATACCAAAAAGAAGATGAGAGTCATAGAGGTCATAGATGAATGAAGCTAGTGCAGGTTGATGCGGGTGGAAGTTGCAGGATTGTGCAGGTGGATGCAGGTTCCAGACTAATCTATGGCAGGTTGATGCCAGTTGAAGAAGCAGGTTTCTGCAGGTTAATTCAGGAATTGAGCAAATTCTGAAACTTTGATTGAAACAGTTCCTTTGTTCTTGCATTAAGATGCTTTGATGCTATTCTTTCCATGGTAGGCAATCGTAACAGTAACTCAAATAATGCTGACAGAATGGGCAAAGATATGGCATAAATCAAAACTTGCTTGCAAAGGAAACTGCAACATCATCCAGGTCCAATCTGATGTAAGCTATTCCCACCAAGGTAGTGGCTTCAATTGATCACAGCTCAATTCATCTTCAGTGTGCATTTATTAGGGGTTGCATGCCATGGATGTTCTAGCAATACCAAAAAGAAGATGAGAGTCATAGAGGTCATAGATGAATGAAGCTAGTGCAGGTTGATGCGGGTGGAAGTTGCAGGATTGTGCAGGTGGATGCAGGTACCAGACTGGATGCAGGTACCAGACTAATGAATGGCAGGTTGATAAGGGTTGAAGCAGCAGGTTTCTGCTGATTTATTCAGGAATTGAGCAAATTCTGAAACTTTGATTGAAATAGTTCCTTTGTTCTTGCATTAAGATGCTTTGATGCTATTCTTTCCATGGTAGGCAATCGTAACAGTAACTCAAATAATGCTGACAGAATGGGCAAAGATATGGCATAAATCAAAACTTGCTTGCAAAGGAAACTGCAACATCATCCAGGTCCAATCTGATGTAAGCTATTCCCACCAAGGTAGTGGCTTCAATTGATCACAGCTCAATTCATCTTCAGTGTGCATTTATTAGGGGTTGCATGCCATGGATGTTCTAGCAATACCAAAAAGAAGATGAGAGTCATAGAGGTCATAGATGAATGAAGCTAGTGCAGGTTGATGCGGGTGGAAGTTGCAGGATTGTGCAGGTGGATGCAGGTACCAGACTGGATGCAGGTACCAGACTAATGAATGGCAGGTTGATAAGGGTTGAAGCAGCAGGTTTCTGCTGATTTATTCAGGAATTGAGCAAATTCTGAAACTTTGATTGAAATAGTTCCTTTGTTCTTGCATTAAGATGCTTTGATGCTATTCTTTCCATGGTAGGCAATCGTAACAGTAACTCAAATAATGCTGACAGAATGGGCAAAGATATGGCATAAATCAAAACTTGCTTGCAAAGGAAACTGCAACATCATCCAGGTCCAATCTGATGTAAGCTATTCCCACCAAGGTAGTGGCTTCAATTGATCACAGCTCAATTCATCTTCAGTGTGCATTTATTAGGGGTTGCATGCCATGGATGTTCTAGCAATACCAAAAAGAAGATGAGAGTCATAGAGGTCATAGATGAATGAAGCTAGTGCAGGTTGATGCGGGTGGAAGTTGCAGGATTGTGCAGGTGGATGCAGGTACCAGACTGGATGCAGGTACCAGACTAATGAATGGCAGGTTGATAAGGGTTGAAGCAGCAGGTTTCTGCTGATTTATTCAGGAATTGAGCAAATTCTGAAACTTTGATTGAAATAGTTCCTTTGTTCTTGCATTAAGATGCTTTGATGCTATTCTTTCCATGGTAGGCAATCGTAACAGTAACTCAAATAATGCTGACAGAATGGGCAAAGATATGGCATAAATCAAAACTTGCTTGCAAAGGAAACTGCAACATCATCCAGGTCCAATCTGATGTAAGCTATTCCCACCAAGGTAGTGGCTTCAATTGATCACAGCTCAATTCATCTTCAGTGTGCATTTATTAGGGGTTGCATGCCATGGATGTTCTAGCAATACCAAAAAGAAGATGAGAGTCATAGAGGTCATAGATGAATGAAGCTAGTGCAGGTTGATGCGGGTGGAAGTTGCAGGATTGTGCAGGTGGATGCAGGTTCCAGACTAATCTATGGCAGGTTGATGCCAGTTGAAGAAGCAGGTTTCTGCAGGTTAATTCAGGAATTGAGCAAATTCTGAAACTTTGATTGAAACAGTTCCTTTGTTCTTGCATTAAGATGCTTTGATGCTATTCTTTCCATGGTAGGCAATCGTAACAGTAACTCAAATAATGCTGACAGAATGGGCAAAGATATGGCATAAATCAAAACTTGCTTGCAAAGGAAACTGCAACATCATCCAGGTCCAATCTGATGTAAGCTATTCCCACCAAGGTAGTGGCTTCAATTGATCACAGCTCAATTCATCTTCAGTGTGCATTTATTAGGGGTTGCATGCCATGGATGTTCTAGCAATACCAAAAAGAAGATGAGAGTCATAGAGGTCATAGATGAATGAAGCTAGTGCAGGTTGATGCGGGTGGAAGTTGCAGGATTGTGCAGGTGGATGCAGGTACCAGACTGGATGCAGGTACCAGACTAATGAATGGCAGGTTGATAAGGGTTGAAGCAGCAGGTTTCTGCTGATTTATTCAGGATGTAGCAGATATGGCAGAGGAGAAGGAATGATCCACGTCCAATCTGATGTAAGCTATTCCCACCAAGGTAGTGGCTTCAATTGATCACAGCTCAATACATCTTCAGTGTGCATTTATTAGGGGTTGCATGCCATGAATGTTCTAGCAATACCAAAAAGAAGATGAGAGTCATAGAGGTCATAGATGAATGAAGCTAGTGCAGGTTGATGCGGGTGGAAGTTGCAGGATTGTGCAGGTGGATGCAGGTACCAGACTAATCTATGGCAGGTTGATAAGGGTTGAAGAAGCAGGTTTCTGCAGGTTAATTCAGGAATTGAGCAAATTCTGAAACTTTGATTGAAATAGTTCCTTTGCTCTTGCATTAAGATGCTTTGATGCTATTCTTTCCATGGTAGGCAATCGTAACAGTAACTCAAATAATGCTGACAGAATGGGCAAAGATATGGCATAAATCAAAACTTGCTTGCAAAGGAAACTGCAACATCATCCAGGTCCAATCTGATGTAAGCTATTCCCACCAAGGTAGTGGCTTCAATTGATCACAGCTCAATACTCGGATAATAAAATCTATTTTAAGGCTATCCAAACTACTAGCTACAGCCTAGTGCCGTCTCTAAGTAGTTGGATCACCTGCCGGGCCCCGATGGGCGAGGCAATGCAGGGAGTACCAGGAAGATACTCCAGGGAGATAGTAATGGTATAAAACCTCCTACGGGAGGAGGAAAATTCATCTGGTGGAGTAGAGGATCAGATGAGAAGGTGTAATACCGATGTTTTTGTGTTTGTGTGGCCGGTTACGGGGGTGGGGGTGGTGGTGATAACTCGGTGCCAGGAACTGCTTTCTCCGTTGGATGAAGTAGTTCTTTGGAAGGGCGGAGACGCTGGGACCTATAATGGCATGTCCTATTTTGGCTTTGATCTTCCTTTGTTATGTGTGCATCAGACATGTTGTCATCTTGACAAAGGATGACAGTGGGCTCGGTACGTCTTTGCTTTCGCATAGAAGAGGGGACGGTCTGGGGATGTTGGAGGGGATCTTGGGGTGTGGAGCGCATTGAAATGATAAGTTCTTGCAGCATGGTGATCATTTGATTGAATTGTTGGTCATAGCGAGCCAATCTTTCCTCCAGTCTCTGCTCCAGTCGCTGCTCCAGTCGCTGTTCTTGTGAAGCTAGGAGGGCCTGCATTTGTGCCTCTGTGTAGGATGTGTTGGATGCGGTTTCTGGTTGGGTGGGTGGTAATGCGGTGATAGTTCCTGCCGCTACTGCTGACCAGGAGGTATGTCTTGGAGTTGCTGGGATGGGAATTTGTGTTGCCTGCGGTGCTTCTAACTGTGCATGACCCTGGGGAGTGGTGTTCGTAGAAGGGGCGTGGATGGTGGTGGGAACTGGTGGGTTCAGTTTGGTCCGGACGGACCAACTCTCCCGTGGAATAGTGTCAGTCGTAAATTCCTGCTCTGTCAACACACTATGTGAGCAGGTGATATAGGAATGCCGGGTAGTAAGAGTTGCTTGTGAACCAGGGGTACTTGGTGTTGGGAAACGAGAGACTACACGCACTTCCTCTGCGTGGGTTATGTCTAACTGAGGAGTGGCGATCTGCTGGACAAAGGTATGGTATGTCTCAGCCAACTTGATGTGAAGGGCACGAGCCAGGTCGGTAAAAGCGGTGGTTTTACATAGCAAGTTATAGCGCCCAAGCGGTTCACCACCGCAGTTGAGATAGGCAGTGGTGGGGGTCCTATAAACTTGTAGGATCTGTGGGAACTTTTGTCGGAGGACGACATCAAACTCAAACATTGTATCAGGGCGAATGCCGTGGATGGCAACTATGCGATGTTTGGCTTCATATTCCGCCTGACGGTGGACAGCCTTTGCAAATATAGCGGGGTGGCTTCGTCGCTGTTCGAACAACATGAAGAGCAAGTTTTCATTTCTGGAGGAGAATGCCTTATATATGATTTCTCGGAGTTTCAGGGCGTGCTGTTGTTCAACCTGGATGACGAATGCCTGACATTTGTACCGGAAATCAGTTCCTGGTTGATAAGTAGTGATGGTTTCCATCACGCAGTGGTGTTTTGGGATGCGTTTGGCATCGATTTTCGCTTTGGCTGAGATGAGAGTAATGAGTTCTTCCTCAAACTGGGTTGAAGTCATATACTTTGGGAGTGGTCCTACGAAGAAACCTAGGGGAACGACGTCATGGACATCTTCTGTCCACGGGTAGTAAACCAAGTTTCCGTGAGAGCGTTGAAGGGCATCATGAACGGTTTGCTCTTTGCGGATGGTGGCAAGTGTCATGTCGGTGCAAATCCGGAAGATGATCCAAGATTGTGACTGAATCTTTTTGGCTTTGTTGCCACGGCGATGAGAGACACGAAAAAGCTTTTGAAAGTCGTCGTCGTTTGTGGGAGCTTGGATGGTGTGCAATTACTTGTTGGCATTTGTTTTGATGCTAATTCGAGTCTGGAAGGACTGCTTAATGGCGTTGAGGACGTCGAATGCAAGATAGGAGACATCTTTTGTTAGGAGGTCATCCTTGGATTGGAAACGGAGTTTAACTACCGTTTCCTGCCAGACTTTGGCTGCAGACGGGCGGGAAGTGGACTTTCCAGTGATGACAGTAACGTCATCTTCAGTAGGGAGAGAGAGGTCGGGAGCGGTGTTTTTGGACATGGTGTTTCGGGACATCGGGTCGCTACGTGGACTGTGCGCGTTGATGTGACAAAAAACGTCTGTACGTTTGTGCGAAGAAATCCTAACTACTGTATCTCTTCAGATTTGAATCTGATTGCAACTACCTCGAAGCCAGTGTCTCTCTATACTACTGGGTAGAGGTGTATGTGATCAGAATCAACTGAAGTGATCCAGGAAGTGGGAAACGACTAGGTAGTTAAAAAGGCGAAGGTGCGTCGATAGCGTTGATCACAGCTCAATACATCTTCAGTGTGCATTTATTAGGGGTTGCATGCCATGGATGTTCTAGCAATACCAAAAAGAAGATGAGAATCATAGAGGTCATAGATGAATGAAGCTAGTGCAGGTTGATGCGGGTGGAAGTTGCAGGATTGTGCAGGTGGATGCAGGTACCAGACTAATGAATGGCAGGTTGATAAGGGTTGAAGAAGCAGGTTTCTGCAGGTTAATTCAGGAATTGAGCCAATTCTGAAACTTTGATTGAAATAGTTCCTTTGTTCTTGCATTAAGATGCTTTGATGCTATTCTTTCCATGGTAGGCAATCGTAACAGTAACTCAAATAATGCTGACAGAATGGGCAAAGATATGGCATAAATCAAAACTTGCTTGCAAAGGAAACTGCAACATCATCCAGGTCCAATCTGAAACTTTGATTGAAATAGTTCCTTTGTTCTTGCATTAAGATGCTTTGATGCTATTCTTTCCATGGTAGGCAATCGTAACAGTAACTCAAATAATGCTGACAGAATGGGCAAAGATATGGCATAAATCAAAACTTGCTTGCAAAGGAAACTGCAACATCATCCAGGTCCAATCTGATGTAAGCTATTCCCACCAAGGTAGTGGCTTCAATTGATCACAGCTCAATACTCGGATAATAAAATCTATTTTAAGGCTATCCAAACTACTAGCTACAGCCTAGTGCCGTCTCTAAGTAGTTGGATCACCTGCCGGGCCCCGATGGGCGAGGCAATGCAGGGAGTACCAGGAAGATACTCCAGGGAGATAGTAATGGTATAAAACCTCCTACGGGAGGAGGAAAATTCATCTGGTGGAGTAGAGGATCAGATGAGAAGGTGTAATACCGATGTTTTTGTGTTTGTGTGGCCGGTTACGGGGGTGGGGGTGGTGGTGATAACTCGGTGCCAGGAACTGCTTTCTCCGTTGGATGAAGTAGTTCTTTGGAAGGGCGGAGACGCTGGGACCTATAATGGCATGTCCTATTTTGGCTTTGATCTTCCTTTGTTATGTGTGCATCAGACATGTTGTCATCTTGACAAAGGATGACAGTGGGCTCGGTACGTCTTTGCTTTCGCATAGAAGAGGGGACGGTCTGGGGATGTTGGAGGGGATCTTGGGGTGTGGAGCGCATTGAAATGATAAGTTCTTGCAGCATGGTGATCATTTGATTGAATTGTTGGTCATAGCGAGCCAATCTTTCCTCCAGTCTCTGCTCCAGTCGCTGCTCCAGTCGCTGTTCTTGTGAAGCTAGGAGGGCCTGCATTTGTGCCTCTGTGTAGGATGTGTTGGATGCGGTTTCTGGTTGGGTGGGTGGTAATGCGGTGATAGTTCCTGCCGCTACTGCTGACCAGGAGGTATGTCTTGGAGTTGCTGGGATGGGAATTTGTGTTGCCTGCGGTGCTTCTAACTGTGCATGACCCTGGGGAGTGGTGTTCGTAGAAGGGGCGTGGATGGTGGTGGGAACTGGTGGGTTCAGTTTGGTCCGGACGGACCAACTCTCCCGTGGAATAGTGTCAGTCGTAAATTCCTGCTCTGTCAACACACTATGTGAGCAGGTGATATAGGAATGCCGGGTAGTAAGAGTTGCTTGTGAACCAGGGGTACTTGGTGTTGGGAAACGAGAGACTACACGCACTTCCTCTGCGTGGGTTATGTCTAACTGAGGAGTGGCGATCTGCTGGACAAAGGTATGGTATGTCTCAGCCAACTTGATGTGAAGGGCACGAGCCAGGTCGGTAAAAGCGGTGGTTTTACATAGCAAGTTATAGCGCCCAAGCGGTTCACCACCGCAGTTGAGATAGGCAGTGGTGGGGGTCCTATAAACTTGTAGGATCTGTGGGAACTTTTGTCGGAGGACGACATCAAACTCAAACATTGTATCAGGGCGAATGCCGTGGATGGCAACTATGCGATGTTTGGCTTCATATTCCGCCTGACGGTGGACAGCCTTTGCAAATATAGCGGGGTGGCTTCGTCGCTGTTCGAACAACATGAAGAGCAAGTTTTCATTTCTGGAGGAGAATGCCTTATATATGATTTCTCGGAGTTTCAGGGCGTGCTGTTGTTCAACCTGGATGACGAATGCCTGACATTTGTACCGGAAATCAGTTCCTGGTTGATAAGTAGTGATGGTTTCCATCACGCAGTGGTGTTTTGGGATGCGTTTGGCATCGATTTTCGCTTTGGCTGAGATGAGAGTAATGAGTTCTTCCTCAAACTGGGTTGAAGTCATATACTTTGGGAGTGGTCCTACGAAGAAACCTAGGGGAACGACGTCATGGACATCTTCTGTCCACGGGTAGTAAACCAAGTTTCCGTGAGAGCGTTGAAGGGCATCATGAACGGTTTGCTCTTTGCGGATGGTGGCAAGTGTCATGTCGGTGCAAATCCGGAAGATGATCCAAGATTGTGACTGAATCTTTTTGGCTTTGTTGCCACGGCGATGAGAGACACGAAAAAGCTTTTGAAAGTCGTCGTCGTTTGTGGGAGCTTGGATGGTGTGCAATTACTTGTTGGCATTTGTTTTGATGCTAATTCGAGTCTGGAAGGACTGCTTAATGGCGTTGAGGACGTCGAATGCAAGATAGGAGACATCTTTTGTTAGGAGGTCATCCTTGGATTGGAAACGGAGTTTAACTACCGTTTCCTGCCAGACTTTGGCTGCAGACGGGCGGGAAGTGGACTTTCCAGTGATGACAGTAACGTCATCTTCAGTAGGGAGAGAGAGGTCGGGAGCGGTGTTTTTGGACATGGTGTTTCGGGACATCGGGTCGCTACGTGGACTGTGCGCGTTGATGTGACAAAAAACGTCTGTACGTTTGTGCGAAGAAATCCTAACTACTGTATCTCTTCAGATTTGAATCTGATTGCAACTACCTCGAAGCCAGTGTCTCTCTATACTACTGGGTAGAGGTGTATGTGATCAGAATCAACTGAAGTGATCCAGGAAGTGGGAAACGACTAGGTAGTTAAAAAGGCGAAGGTGCGTCGATAGCGTTGATCACAGCTCAATACATCTTCAGTGTGCATTTATTAGGGGTTGCATGCCATGGATGTTCTAGCAATACCAAAAAGAAGATGAGAATCATAGAGGTCATAGATGAATGAAGCTAGTGCAGGTTGATGCGGGTGGAAGTTGCAGGATTGTGCAGGTGGATGCAGGTACCAGACTAATGAATGGCAGGTTGATAAGGGTTGAAGAAGCAGGTTTCTGCAGGTTAATTCAGGAATTGAGCCAATTCTGAAACTTTGATTGAAATAGTTCCTTTGTTCTTGCATTAAGATGCTTTGATGCTATTCTTTCCATGGTAGGCAATCGTAACAGTAACTCAAATAATGCTGACAGAATGGGCAAAGATATGGCATAAATCAAAACTTGCTTGCAAAGGAAACTGCAACATCATCCAGGTCCAATCTGATGTAAGCTATTCCCACCAAGGTAGTGGCTTCAATTGATCACAGCTCAATTCATCTTCAGTGTGCATTTATTAGGGGTTGCATGCCATGGATGTTCTAGCAATACCAAAAAGAAGATTTATCATAGAGGTCATAGATGAATGAAGCTAGTGCAGGTTGATGCGGGTGGAAGTTGCAGGATTGTGCAGGTGGATGCAGGTACCAGACTAATCTATGGCAGGTTGATGCCAGTTGAAGAAGCAGATTTCTGCAGGTTTATTCAGGAATTGAGCCAATTCTGAAACTTTGATTGAAATAGTTCCTTTGTTCTTGCATTAAGATGCTTTGATGCTATTCTTTCCATGGTAGGCAATCGTAACAGTAACTCAAATAATGCTGACAGAATGGGCAAAGATATGGCATAAATCAAAACTTGCTTGCAAAGGAAACTGCAACATCATCCAGGTCCAATCTGATGTAAGCTATTCCCACCAAGGTAGTGGCTTCAATTGATCACAGCTCAATTCATCTTCAGTGTGCATTTATTAGGGGTTGCATGCCATGGATGTTCTAGCAATACCAAAAAGAAGATGAGAATCATAGAGGTCATAGATGAATGAAGCTAGTGCAGGTTGATGCGGGTGGAAGTTGCAGGATTGTGCAGGTGGATGCAGGTACCAGACTAATGAATGGCAGGTTGATGCCAGTTGAAGAAGCAGGTTTCTGCAGGTTAATTCAGGAATTGAGCAAATTCTGAAACTTTGATTGAAATAGTTCCTTTGCTCTTGCATTAAGATGCTTTGATGCTATTCTTTCCATGGTAGGCAATCGTAACAGTAACTCAAATAATGCTGACAGAATGGACAACGATATGGCATAAATCAAAACTTGCTTGCAAAGGAAACTGCAACATTATCCAGGTCCAATCTGATGTAAGCTATTCCCACCAAGGTAGTGGCTTCAATTGATCACAGCTCAATACATCTTCAGTGTGCATTTATTAGGGGTTGCATGCCATGGATGTTCTAGCAATACCAAAAAGGAGATGAGAGTCATAGAGGTCATAGATGAATGATGCTAGTGCAGGTTGATGCGGGTGGAAGTTGCAGGATTGTGCAGGTGGATGCAGGTACCAGACTAATCTATGGCAGGTTGATGCCAGTTGAAGAAGCAGGTTTCTGCACGTTAATTCAGGAATTGAGCAAATTCTGAAACTTTGATTGAAATAGTTCCTTTGTTCTTGCATTAAGATGCTTTGATGCTATTCTTTCCATGGTAGGCAATCGTAACAGTAACTCAAATAATGCTGACAGAATGGACAACGATATGGCATAAATCAAAACTTGCTTGCAAAGGAAACTGCAACATCATCCAGGTCCAATCTGATGTAAGCTATTCCCACCAAGGTAGTGGCTTCAATTGATCACAGCTCAATTCATCTTCAGTGTGCATTTATTAGGGGTTGCATGCCATGGATGTTCTAGCAATACCAAAAAGAAGATTTATCATAGAGGTCATAGATGAATGAAGCTAGTGCAGGTTGATGCGGGTGGAAGTTGCAGGATTGTGCAGGTGGATGCAGGTACCAGACTAATCTATGGCAGGTTGATGCCAGTTGAAGAAGCAGATTTCTGCAGGTTTATTCAGGAATTGAGCCAATTCTGAAACTTTGATTGAAATAGTTCCTTTGTTCTTGCATTAAGATGCTTTGATGCTATTCTTTCCATGGTAGGCAATCGTAACAGTAACTCAAATAATGCTGACAGAATGGGCAAAGATATGGCATAAATCAAAACTTGCTTGCAAAGGAAACTGCAACATCATCCAGGTCCAATCTGATGTAAGCTATTCCCACCAAGGTAGTGGCTTCAATTGATCACAGCTCAATTCATCTTCAGTGTGCATTTATTAGGGGTTGCATGCCATGGATGTTCTAGCAATACCAAAAAGAAGATGAGAATCATAGAGGTCATAGATGAATGAAGCTAGTGCAGGTTGATGCGGGTGGAAGTTGCAGGATTGTGCAGGTGGATGCAGGTACCAGACTAATGAATGGCAGGTTGATGCCAGTTGAAGAAGCAGGTTTCTGCAGGTTAATTCAGGAATTGAGCAAATTCTGAAACTTTGATTGAAATAGTTCCTTTGCTCTTGCATTAAGATGCTTTGATGCTATTCTTTCCATGGTAGGCAATCGTAACAGTAACTCAAATAATGCTGACAGAATGGACAACGATATGGCATAAATCAAAACTTGCTTGCAAAGGAAACTGCAACATCATCCAGGTCCAATCTGATGTAAGCTATTCCCACCAAGGTAGTGGCTTCAATTGATCACAGCTCAATACATCTTCAGTGTGCATTTATTAGGGGTTGCATGCCATGGATGTTCTAGCAATACCAAAAAGGAGATGAGAGTCATAGAGGTCATAGATGAATGATGCTAGTGCAGGTTGATGCGGGTGGAAGTTGCAGGATTGTGCAGGTGGATGCAGGTACCAGACTAATCTATGGCAGGTTGATGCCAGTTGAAGTAGCAGGTTTCTGCACGTTAATTCAGGAATTGAGCAAATTCTGAAACTTTGATTGAAATAGTTCCTTTGTTCTTGCATTAAGATGCTTTGATGCTATTCTTTCCATGGTAGGCAATCGTAACAGTAACTCAAATAATGCTGACAGAATGGACAACGATATGGCATAAATCAAAACTTGCTTGCAAAGGAAACTGCAACATTATCCAGGTCCAATCTGATGTAAGCTTTTCCCACCAAGGTAGTGGCTTCAATTGATCACAGCTCAATACATCTTCAGTGTGCATTTATTAGGGGTTGCATGCCATGGATGTTCTAGCAATACCAAAAAGAAGATGAGAATCATAGAGGTCATAGATGAATGAAGCTAGTGCAGGTTGATGAGGGTGGAAGTTGCAGGATTGTGCAGGTGGATGCAGGTACCAGACTAATCTATGGCAGGTTGATAAGGGTTGAAGAAGCATGTTTCTGCAGGTTAATTCAGGAATTGAGCAAATTCTGAAACTTTGATTGAAATAGTTCCTTTGTTCTTGCATTAAGATGCTTTGATGCTATTCTTTCCATGGTAGGCAATCGTAACAGTAACTCAAATAATGCTGACAGAATGGGCAAAGATATGGCATAAATCAAAACTTGCTTGCAAAGGAAACTGCAACATCATCCAGGTCCAATCTGATGTAAGCTATTCCCACCAAGGTAGTGGCTTCAATTGATCACAGCTCAATTCATCTTCAGTGTGCATTTATTAGGGGTTGCATGCCATGGATGTTCTAGCAATACCAAAAAGGAGATGAGAGTCATAGAGGTCATAGATGAATGAAGCTAGTGCAGGTTGATGCAGGTGGAAGTTACAGGTGGATGCAGGTACCAGACTAATGAATGGCAGGTTGATGCCAGTTGAAGAAGCAGATTTCTGCAGGTTAATTCAGGAATTGAGCAAATTCTGAAACTTTGATTGAAATAGTTCCTTTGTTGTTGCATTAAGATGCTTTGATGCTATTCTATCCATGGTAGGCAATCGTAACAGTAACTCAAATAATGCTGACAGAATGGGCAAAGATATGGCATAAATCAAAACTTGCTTGCAAAGGAAACTGCAACATCATCCAGGTCCAATCTGATGTAAGCTATTCCCACCAAGGTAGTGGCTTCAATTGATCACAGCTCAATACATCTTCATTGTGCATTTATTAGGGGTTGCATGCCATGGAGGTCCAATCTGATGTAAGCTATTCCCACCAAGGTAGTGGCTTCAATTGATCACAGCTCAATTCATCTTCAGTGTGCATTTATTAGGGGTTGCATGCCATGGATGTTCTAGCAATACTAAAAAGAAGATGAGAATCATAGAGGTCATAGATGAATGAAGCTAGTGCAGGTTGATGCGGGTGGAAGTTGCAGGATTGTGCAGGTGGATGCAGGTACCAGACTAATGAATGGCAGGTTGATGCCAGTTGAAGAAGCAGGTTTCTGCAGGTTAATTCAGGAATTGAGCCAATTCTGAAACTTTGATTGAAATAGTTCCTTTGCTCTTGCATTAAGATGCTTTGATGCTATTCTTTCCATGGTAGGCAATCGTAACAGTAACTCAAATAATGCTGACAGAATGGACAACGATATGGCATAAATCAAAACTTGCTTGCAAAGGAAACTGCAACATCATCCAGGTCCAATCTGATGTAAGCTATTCCCACCAAGGTAGTGGCTTCAATTGATCACAGCTCGATTCATCTTCAGTGTGCATATATTAGGGGTTGCATGCCATGGATGTTCTAGCAATACCAAAAAGGAGATGAGAGTCATAGAGGTCATAGATGAATGAAGCTAGTGCAGGTTGATGCGGGTGGAAGTTGCAGGATTGTGCAGGTGGATGCAGGTACCAGACTAATCTATGGCAGGTTGATGCCAGTTGAAGAAGCAGGTTTCTGCACGTTAATTCAGGAATTGAGCAAATTCTGAAACTTTGATTGAAATAGTTCCTTTGTTCTTGCATTAAGATGCTTTGATGCTATTCTTTCCATGGTAGGCAATCGTAACAGTAACTCGAATAATGCTGACAGAATGGGCAAAGATATGGCATAAATCAAAACTTGCTTGCAAAGAAAACTGCAACATCATCCAGGTCCAATCTGATGTAAGCTATTCCCACCAAGGTAGTGGCTTCAATTGATCACAGCTCAATACATCTTCATTGTGCATTTATTAGGGGTTGCATGCCATGGATGTTCTAGCAATACCAAAAAGAAGATGAGAGTCAGGTCCAATCTGATGTAAGCTATTCCCACCAAGGTAGTGGCTTCAATTGATCACAGTTCAATACATCTTCATTGTGCATTTATTAGGGGTTGCATGCCATGGAGGTCCAATCTGATGTAAGCTTTTCCCACCAAGGTAGTGGCTTCAATTGATCACAGCTCAATACATCTTCAGTGTGCATTTATTAGGGGTTGCATGCCATGGATGTTCTAGCAATACCAAAAAGAAGATGAGAATCATAGAGGTCATAGATGAATGAAGCTAGTGCAGGTTGATGAGGGTGGAAGTTGCAGGATTGTGCAGGTGGATGCAGGTACCAGACTAATCTATGGCAGGTTGATAAGGGTTGAAGAAGCATGTTTCTGCAGGTTAATTCAGGAATTGAGCAAATTCTGAAACTTTGATTGAAATAGTTCCTTTGTTCTTGCATTAAGATGCTTTGATGCTATTCTTTCCATGGTAGGCAATCGTAACAGTAACTCAAATAATGCTGACAGAATGGGCAAAGATATGGCATAAATCAAAACTTGCTTGCAAAGGAAACTGCAACATCATCCAGGTCCAATCTGATGTAAGCTATTCCCACCAAGGTAGTGGCTTCAATTGATCACAGCTCAATTCATCTTCAGTGTGCATTTATTAGGGGTTGCATGCCATGGATGTTCTAGCAATACCAAAAAGGAGATGAGAGTCATAGAGGTCATAGATGAATGAAGCTAGTGCAGGTTGATGCAGGTGGAAGTTACAGGTGGATGCAGGTACCAGACTAATGAATGGCAGGTTGATGCCAGTTGAAGAAGCAGATTTCTGCAGGTTAATTCAGGAATTGAGCAAATTCTGAAACTTTGATTGAAATAGTTCCTTTGTTGTTGCATTAAGATGCTTTGATGCTATTCTATCCATGGTAGGCAATCGTAACAGTAACTCAAATAATGCTGACAGAATGGGCAAAGATATGGCATAAATCAAAACTTGCTTGCAAAGGAAACTGCAACATCATCCAGGTCCAATCTGATGTAAGCTATTCCCACCAAGGTAGTGGCTTCAATTGATCACAGCTCAATACATCTTCATTGTGCATTTATTAGGGGTTGCATGCCATGGATGTTCTAGCAATACCAAAAAGAAGATGAGAATCATAGAGGTCATAGATGAATGAAGCTAGTGCAGGTTGATGCGGGTGGAAGTTGCAGGATTGTGCAGGTGGATGCAGGTACCAGACTAATCTATGGCAGGTTGATAAGGGTTGAAGAAGCAGTAGGTTTCTGCAGGTTAATTCAGGCAAATTCTGAAACTTTGATTGAAATAGTTCCTTTGTTCTTGCATTAAGATGCTTTGATGCTATTCTTTCCATGGTAGGCAATCGTAACAGTAACTCAAATAATGCTGACAGAATGGGCAAAGATATGGCATAAATCAAAACTTCCTTGCAAAGGAAACTGCAACATCATCCAGGTCCAAACTGATGTAAGCTATTCCCACCAAGGTATTGGCTTCAATTGATCACAGCTCAATTCATCTTCAGTGTGCATTTATTAGGGGTTGCATGCCATGGATGTTCTAGCAATACCAAAAAGGAGATGAGAGTCATAGAGGTCATAGATGAATGAAGCTAGTGCAGGTTGATGCAGGTGGAAGTTACAGGTGGATGCAGGTACCAGACTAATGAATGGCAGGTTGATAAGGGTTGAAGAAGCAGGTTTCTGCAGGTTAATTCAGGAATTGAGCAAATTCTGAAACTTTGATTGAAATAGTTCCTTTGTTCTTGCATTAAGATGCTTTGATGCTATTCTATCCATGGTAGGCAATCGTAACAGTAACTCAAATAATGCTGACAGAATGGGCAAAGATATGGCATAAATCAAAACTTGCTTGCAAAGGAAACTGCAACATCATCCAGGTCCAATCTGATGTAAGCTATTCCCACCAAGGTAGTGGCTTCAATTGATCACAGCTCAATACATCTTCATTGTGCATTTATTAGGGGTTGCATGCCATGGATGTTCTAGCAATACCAAAAAGAAGATGAGAATCATAGAGGTCATAGATGAATGAAGCTAGTGCAGGTTGATGCGGGTGGAAGTTGCAGGATTGTGCAGGTGGATGCAGGTACCAGACTGGATGCAGGTACCAGACTAATGAATGGCAGGTTGATAAGGGTTGAAGCAGCAGGTTTCTGCTGATTTATTCAGGAATTGAGCAAATTCTGAAACTTTGATTGAAATAGTTCCTTTGTTCTTGCATTAAGATGCTTTGATGCTATTCTTTCCATGGTAGGCAATCGTAACAGTAACTCAAATAATGCTGACAGAATGGGCAAAGATATGGCATAAATCAAAACTTCCTTGCAAAGGAAACTGCAACATCATCCAGGTCCAATCTGATGTAAGCTATTCCCACCAAGGTAGTGGCTTCAATTGATCACAGCTCAATACATCTTCAGTGTGCATTTATCAGGGTTGCATGCCATGTGCCATGGATGTTCTAGCAATACCAAAAAGAAGATGAGAGTCATAGAGGTCATAGATGAATGAAGCTAGTGCAGGTTGATGCGGGTGGAAGTTGCAGGATTGTGCAGGTGGATGCAGGTACCAGACTAATCTATGGCAGGTTGATGCCAGTTGAAGAAGCAGGTTTCTGCAGGTTAATTCAGGAATTGAGCAAATTCTGAAACTTTGATTGAAATAGTTCCTTTGTTCTTGCATTAAGATGCTTTGATGCTATTCTTTCCATGGTAGGCAATCGTAACAGTAACCCAAATAATGCTGACAGAATGGGCAAACATATGGCATAAATCAAAACTTGCTTGCAAAGGAAACTGCAACATCATCCAGGTCCAATCTGATGTAAGCTATTCCCACCAAGGTAGTGGCTTCAATTGATCACAGCTCAATTCATTTCAGTGTGCATATATTAGGGGTTGCATGCCATGGATGTTCTAGCAATACCAAAAAGAAGATTTATCATAGAGGTCATAGATGAATGAAGCTAGTGCAGGTTGATGTGGGTGGAAGTTGCAGGATTGTGCAGGTGGATGCAGGTACCAGACTAATGAATGGCAGGTTGATGCCAGTTGAAGAAGCAGATTTCTGCAGGTTAATTCAGGAATTGAGCAAATTCTGAAACTTTGATTGAAATAGTTCCTTTGTTCTTGCATTAAGATGCTTTGATGCTATTCTTTCCATGGTAGGCAATCGTAACAGTAACTCAAATAATGCTGACACAGAATGGGCAAAGATATGGCATAAATCAAAACTTGCTTGCAAAGGAAACTGCAACATCATCCAGGTCCAATCTGATGTAAGCTATTCCCACCAAGGTAGTGGCTTCAATTGATCACAGCTCAATTCATCTTCAGTGTGCATCTATTAGGGTTTGCTGCCATGGATGTTCTAGCAATACCAAAGAGAAGATTAATCATAGAGGTCATAGATGAATGAAGCTAGTGCAGGTTGATGCGGGTGGAAGTTGCAGGATTGTGCAGGTGGATGCAGGTACCAGACTGGATGCAGGTACCAGACTAATGAATGGCAGGTTGATAAGGTTGAAGCAGCAGGTTTCTCCTGGTTTATTCAGGATGTAGGAGATATGGCAGAGGAGAGTGAATGATCAATGTTTGCCTTCGGACTCGTCCGCTCTGCGATTCGTTGTAAGGCGCATCTTGTGGCAGGCCTTGTGCTCTTGCGTGAACTGTAGCTCTGGCAACTCATGTTAGTTCGCCATAGCTACATTTCGTTCCCTTGTCTCTAGACACTACGTTTACGCCACCACATATGTAGCAGCCTAGCACCTCTATGGTGGCATACGTACATTGTTCTTGCATTAACAGTAAGATGCTTTGATGCTATTCTTTCCATGGTAGGCAATCGTAACAGTAACTCAAATAATGCTGACAGAATGGGCAAAGATATGGCATAAATCAAAACTTCCTTGCAAAGGAAACTGCAACATCATCCAGGTCCAATCTGATGTAAGCTATTCCCACCAAGGTAGTGGCTTCAATTGATCACAGCTCAATTCATCTTCAGTGTGCATTTATTAGGGGTTGCATGCCATGGATGTTCTAGCAATACCAAAAAGAAGATGAGAATCATAGAGGTCATAGATGAATGAAGCTAGTGCAGGTTGATGCGGGTGGAAGTTGCAGGATTGTGCAGGTGGATGCAGGTACCAGACTAATGAATGGCAGGTTGATAAGGGTTGAAGAAGCAGGTTTCTGCAGGTTAATTCAGGAATTGAGCAAATTCTGAAACTTTGATTGAAATAGTTCCTTTGTTCTTGCATTAAGATGCTTTGATGCTATTCTTTCCATGGTAGGCAATCGTAACAGTAACTCAAATAATGCTGACAGAATGGGCAAAGATATGGCATAAATCAAAACTTGCTTGCAAAGGAAACTGCAACATCATCCAGGTCCAATCTGATGTAAGCTATTCCCACCAAGGTAGTGGCTTCAATTGATCACAGCTCAATTCATCTTCAGTGTGCATTTATTAGGGGTTGCATGCCATGGATGTTCTAGCAATACCAAAAAGAAGATGAGAGTCATAGAGGTCATAGATGAATGAAGCTAGTGCAGGTTGATGCGGGTGGAAGTTGCAGGATTGTGCAGGTGGATGCAGGTACCAGACTAATGAATGGCAGGTTGATAAGGGTTGAAGAAGCAGGTTTCTGCAGGTTAATTCAGGAATTGAGCAAATTCTGAAACTTTGATTGAAATAGTTCCTTTGTTCTTGCATTAAGATGCTTTGATGCTATTCTTTCCATGGTAGGCAATCGTAACAGTAACTCAAATAATGCTGACAGAATGGGCAAAGATATGGCATAAATCAAAACTTGCTTGCAAAGGAAACTGCAACATCATCCAGGTCCAATCTGATGTAAGCTATTCCCACCAAGGTAGTGGCTTCAATTGATCACAGCTCAATTCATCTTCAGTGTGCATTTATTAGGGGTTGCATGCCATGGATGTTCTAGCAATACCAAAAAGAAGATGAGAATCATAGAGGTCATAGATGAATGAAGCTAGTGCAGGTTGATGCGGGTGGAAGTTGCAGGATTGTGCAGGTGGATGCAGGTACCAGACTAATCTATGGCAGGTTGATAAGGGTTGAAGAAGCATGTTTCTGCAGGTTAATTCAGGCAAATTCTGAAACTTTGATTGAAATAGTTCCTTTGTTCTTGCATTAAGATGCTTTGATGCTATTCTTTCCATGGTAGGCAATCGTAACAGTAACTCAAATAATGCTGACAGAATGGGCAAAGATATGGCATAAATCAAAACTTGCTTGCAAAGGAAACTGCAACATCATCCAGGTCCAATCTGATGTAAGCTATTCCCACCAAGGTAGTGGCTTCAATTGATCACAGCTCATTCATCTTCAGTGTGCATTTATTAGGGGTTGCATGCCATGGATGTTCTAGCAATACCAATAAGGAGATGAGAGTCATAGAGGTCATAGATGAATAAAGCTAGTGCAGATTGATGCAGGTGGAAGTTACAGGTGGATGCAGGTACCAGACTAATGAATGGCAGGTTGATAAGGGTTGAAGAAGCAGGTTTCTGCAGGTTAATTCAGGAATTGAGCAAATTCTGAAACTTTGATTGAAATAGTTCCTTTGTTCTTGCATTAAGATGCTTTGATGCTATTCTATCCATGGTAGGCAATCGTAACAGTAACTCAAATAATGCTGACAGAATGGGCAAAGATATGGCATAAATCAAAACTTGCTTGCAAAGGAAACTGCAACAACATCCAGGTCCAATCTGATGTAAGCTATTCCCACCAAGGTAGTGGCTTCAATTGATCACAGCTCAATACATCTTCATTGTGCATTTATTAGGGGTTGCATGCCATGGATGTTCTAGCAATACCAAAAAGAAGATGAGAGTCATAGAGGTCATAGATGAATGAAGCTAGTGCAGGTTGATGCGGGTGGAAGTTGCAGGATTGTGCAGGTGGATGCAGGTACCAGACTAATCTATGGCAGGTTGATAAGGGTTGAAGAAGCATGTTTCTGCAGGTTAATTCAGGCAAATTCTGAAACTTTGATTGAAATAGTTCCTTTGTTCTTGCATTAAGATGCTTTGATGCTATTCTATCCATGGTAGGCAATCGTAACAGTAACTCAAATAATGCTGACAGAATGGGCAAAGATATGGCATAAATCAAAACTTGCTTGCAAAGGAAACTGCAACATCATCCAGGTCCAATCTGATGTAAGCTATTCCCACCAAGGTAGTGGCTTCAATTGATCACAGCTCAATACATCTTCATTGTGCATTTATTAGGGGTTGCATGCCATGGATGTTCTAGCAATACCAAAAAGAAGATGAGAGTCATAGAGGTCATAGATGAATGAAGCTAGTGCAGGTTGATGCGGGTGGAAGTTGCAGGATTGTGCAGGTGGATGCAGGTACCAGACTAATCTATGGCAGGTTGATAAGGGTTGAAGAAGCAGTAGGTTTCTGCAGGTTTATTCAGGAATTGAGCAAATTCTGAAACTTTGATTGAAATAGTTCCTTTGTTCTTGCATTAAGATGCTTTGATGCTATTCTTTCCATGGTAGGCAATCGTAACAGTAACTCAAATAATGCTGACAGAATGGACAACGATATGGCATAAATCAAAACTTGCTTGCAAAGGAAACTGCAACATCATCCAGGTCCAATCTGATGTAAGCTATTCCCACCAAAGTAGTGGCTTCAATTGATCACAGCTCAATACATCTTCAGTGTGCATTTATTAGGGGTTGCATGCCATGGATGTTCTAGCAATACCAAAAGAAGATTTATCATAGAGGTCATAGATGAATGAAGCTAGTGCAGGTTGATGCGGGTGGAAGTTGCAGGATTGTGCAGGTGGATGCAGGTACCAGACTGGATGCAGGTACCAGACTAATGAATGGCAGGTTGATAAGGGTTGAAGCAGCAGTTTTCTGCTGGTTTATTCAGGATGTAGCAGATATGGCAGAGGAGAGGGAATGATCCAATTTTTGCCTTCGGACTCGTCCGCTCTGCGATTCGTTGTGAGGCGCATCTTGTGGCAGGCCTTGTGCTCTTGTGTGAACTGTAGCTCTGGCAACTCATGTTAGTTCGCCATAGCTACATTTCGTTCCCTTGTCTCTAGACACTACGTTTACGCCACCACATATGTAGCAGCCTAGCACCTCTATGGTGGCATACGTACATTGTTCTTGCATTAACAGTAAGATGCTTTGATGCTATTCTTTCCATGGTAGGCAATCGTAACAGTAACTCAAATTTGCTGACAGAATGGGCAAAGATATGGCATAAATCAAAACTTCCTTGCAAAGGAAACTGCAACATCATCCAGGTCCAATCTGATGTAAGCTATTCCCACCAAGGTAGTGGCTTCAATTGATCACAGCTCAATACATCTTCAGTGTGCATTTATTAGGGGTTGCATGCCATGGATGTTCTAGCAATACCAAAAAGAAGATGAGAGTCATAGAGGTCATAGATGAATGAAGCTAGTGCAGTTTGATGCGGGTGGAAGTTGCAGGATTGTGCAGGTGGATGCAGGTACCAGACTGGATGCAGGTACCAGACTAATGAATGGCAGGTTGATAAGGGTTGAAGCAGCAGGTTTCTGCTGGTTTATTCAGGATGTAGCAGATATGGCAGAGGAGAAGGAATGATCCACGTCCAATCTGATGTAAGCTATTCCCACCAAGGTAGTGGCTTCAATTGATCACAGCTCAATACATCTTCAGTGTGCATTTATTAGGGGTTGCATGCCATGGATGTTCTAGCAATACCAAAAAGAAGATGAGAGTCATAGAGGTCATAGATGAATGAAGCTAGTGCAGGTTGATGCGGGTGGAAGTTGCAGGATTGTGCAGGTGGATGCAGGTACCAGACTAATCTATGGCAGGTTGATAAGGGTTGAAGAAGCAGGTTTCTGCAGGTTAATTCAGGAATTGAGCAAATTCTGAAACTTTGATTGAAATAGTTCCTTTGTTCTTGCATTAAGATGCTTTGATGCTATTCTTTCCATGGTAGGCAATCGTAACAGTAACTCAAATAACGCTGACAGAATGGGCAAAGATATGGCATAAATCAAAACTTGCTTGCAAAGGAAACTGCAACAACATCCAGGTCCAATCTGATGTAAGCTATTCCCACCAAGGTAGTGGCTTCAATTGATCACAGCTCAATACATCTTCAGTGTGCATTTATTAGGGGTTGCATGCCATGGATGTTCTAGCAATACCAAAAAGAAGATGAGAGTCATAGAGGTCATAGATGAATGAAGCTAGTGCAGGTTGATGCGGGTGGAAGTTGCAGGATTGTGCAGGTGGATGCAGGTACCAGACTAATCTATGGCAGGTTGATAAGGGTTGAAGAAGCAGGTTTCTGCAGGTTAATTCAGGAATTGAGCAAAATCTGAAACTTTGATTGAAATAGTTCCTTTGTTCATGCATTAAGATGCTTTGATGCTATTCTTTCCATGGTAGGCAATCGTAACAGTAACTCAAATAATGCTGACAGAATGGGCAAAGATATGGCATAAATCAAAACTTGCTTGCAAAGGAAACTGCAACATCATCCAGGTCCAATCTGATGTAAGCTATTCCCACCAAGGTAGTGGCTTCAATTGATCACAGCTCAATACATCTTCAGTGTGCATTTATTAGGGGTTGCATGCCATGGATGTTCTAGCAATACCAAAAAGAAGATGAGAGTCATAGAGGTCATAGATGAATGAAGCTAGTGCAGGTTGATGCGGGTGGAAGTTGCAGGATTGTGCAGGTGGATGCAGGTACCAGACTAATCTATGGCAGGTTGATAAGGGTTGAAGAAGCAGGTTTCTGCAGGTTAATTCAGGAATTGAGCAAAATCTGAAACTTTGATTGAAATAGTTCCTTTGTTCATGCATTAAGATGCTTTGATGCTATTCTTTCCATGGTAGGCAATCGTAACAGTAACTCAAATAATGCTGACAGAATGGGCAAAGATATGGCATGAATCAAAACTTGCTTGCAAAGGAAACTGCAACATCATCCAGGTCCAATCTGATGTAAGCTATTCCCACCAAGGTAGTGGCTTCAATTGATCACAGCTCAATACATCTTCAGTGTGCATTTATTAGGGGTTGCATGCCATGGATGTTCTAGCAATACCAAAAAGAAGATGAGAGTCATAGAGGTCATAGATGAATGAAGCTAGTGCAGGTTGATGCGGGTGGAAGTTGCAGGATTGTGCAGGTGGATGCAGGTACCAGACTAATCTATGGCAGGTTGATAAGGGTTGAAGAAGCAGATTTCTGCAGGTTAATTCAGGAATTGAGCAAATTCTGAAACTTTGATTGAAATAGTTCCTTTGTTCTTGCATTAAGATGCTTTGATGCTATTCTTTCCATGGTAGGCAATCGTAACAGTAACTCAAATAATGCTGACAGAATGGGCAAAGATATGGCATAAATCAAAACTTGCTTGCAAAGGAAACTGCAACAACATCCAGGTCCAATCTGATGTAAGCTATTCCCACCAAGGTAGTGGCTTCAATTGATCACAGCTCAATACATCTTCAGTGTGCATTTATTAGGGGTTGCATGCCATGGATGTTCTAGCAATACCAAAAAGAAGATGAGAGTCATAGAGGTCATAGATGAATGAAGCTAGTGCAGGTTGATGCGGGTGGAAGTTGCAGGATTGTGCAGGTGGATGCAGGTACCAGACTAATCTATGGCAGGTTGATAAGGGTTGAAGAAGCAGGTTTCTGCAGGTTAATTCAGGAATTGAGCAAAATCTGAAACTTTGATTGAAATAGTTCCTTTGTTCATGCATTAAGATGCTTTGATGCTATTCTTTCCATGGTAGGCAATCGTAACAGTAACTCAAATAATGCTGACAGAATGGGCAAAGATATGGCATGAATCAAAACTTGCTTGCAAAGGAAACTGCAACATCATCCAGGTCCAATCTGATGTAAGCTATTCCCACCAAGGTAGTGGCTTCAATTGATCACAGCTCAATACATCTTCAGTGTGCATTTATTAGGGGTTGCATGCCATGGATGTTCTAGCAATACCAAAAAGAAGATGAGAGTCATAGAGGTCATAGATGAATGAAGCTAGTGCAGGTTGATGCGGGTGGAAGTTGCAGGATTGTGCAGGTGGATGCAGGTACCAGACTAATCTATGGCAGGTTGATAAGGGTTGAAGAAGCAGGTTTCTGCAGGTTAATTCAGGAATTGAGCCAATTCTGAAGCTTTGATTGAAATAGTTCCTTTGTTCTTGCATTAAGATGCTTTGATGCTATTCTTTCCATGGTAGGCAATCGTAACAGTAACTCAAATAATGCTGACAGAATGGGCAAAGATATGGCATAAATCAAAACTTGCTTGCAAAGGAAACTGCAACAACATCCAGGTCCAATCTGATGTAAGCTATTCCCACCAAGGTAGTGGCTTCAATTGATCACAGCTCAATACATCTTCAGTGTGCATTTATTAGGGGTTGCATGCCATGGATGTTCTAGCAATACCAAAAAGAAGATGAGAGTCATAGAGGTCATAGATGAATGAAGCTAGTGCAGGTTGATGCGGGTGGAAGTTGCAGGATTGTGCAGGTGGATGCAGGTACCAGACTAATCTATGGCAGGTTGATAAGGGTTGAAGAAGCAGGTTTCTGCAGGTTAATTCAGGAATTGAGCAAAATCTGAAACTTTGATTGAAATAGTTCCTTTGTTCTTGCATTAAGATGCTTTGATGCTATTCTTTCCATGGTAGGCAATCGTAACAGTAACTCAAATAATGCTGACCTGACAGAATGGGCAAAGATATGGAATAAATCAAAACTTGCTTGCAAAGGAAACTGCAACATCATCCAGGTCCAATCTGATGTAAGCTATTCCCACCAAGGTAGTGGCTTCAATTGATCACAGCTTAATACATCTTCAGTGTGCATTTATTAGGGGTTGCATGCCATGGATGTTCTAGCAATACCAAAAAGAAGATGAGAGTCATAGAGGTCATAGATGAATGAAGCTAGTGCAGGTTGATGCGGGTGGAAGTTGCAGGATTGTGCAGGTGGATGCAGGTACCAGACTAATCTATGGCAGGTTGATAAGGGTTGAAGAAGCAGGTTTCTGCAGGTTAATTCAGGAATTGAGCCAATTCTGAAACTTTGATTGAAATAGTTCCTTTGTTCTTGCATTAAGATGCTTTGATGCTATTCTTTCCATGGTAGACAATCGTAACAGTAACTCAAATAATGCTGACAGAATGGGCAAAGATATGGCATGAATCAAAACTTGCTTGCAAAGGAAACTGCAACATCATCCAGGTCCAATCTGATGTAAGCTATTCCCACCAAGGTAGTGGCTTCAATTGATCACAGCTCAATACATCTTCAGTGTGCATTTATTAGGGGTTGCATGCCATGGATGTTCTAGCAATACCAAAAAGAAGATGAGAATCATAGAGGTCATAGATGAATGAAGCTAGTGCAGGTTGATGCGGGTGGAAGTTGCAGGATTGTGCAGGTGGATGCAGGTACCAGACTGGATGCAGGTACCAGACTAATGAATGGCAGGTTGATAAGGGTTGAAGCAGTAGGTTTCTGCTGGTTTATTCAGGATGTAGCAGATATGGCAGAGGAGAAGGAATGATCCAGGTACAATCTGATGTAAGCTATTCCCACCAAGGTAGTGGCTTCAATTGATCACAGCTCAATACATCTTCAGTGTGCATTTATTAGGGGTTGCATGCCATGGATGTTCTAGCAATACCAAAAAGAAGATGAGAGTCATAGAGGTCATAGATGAATGAAGCTAGTGCAGGTTGATGCGGGTGGAAGTTGCAGGATTGTGCAGGTGGATGCAGGTACCAGACTGGATGCAGGTACCAGACTAATGAATGGCAGGTTGATAAGGGTTGAAGCAGCAGGTTTCTGCTGGTTTTTTCAGGATGTAGCAGATATGGCAGAGGAGAAGGAATGATCCAGGTCCAATCTGATGTAAGCTATTCCCACCAAGGTAGTGGCTTCAATTGATCACAGCTCAATACATTTTCAGTGTGCATTTATTAGGGGTTGCATGCCATGGATGTTCTAGCAATACCAAAAAGAAGATGAGAGTCATAGAGGTCATAGATGAATGAAGCTAGTGCAGGTTGATGCGGGTGGAAGTTGCAGGATTGTGCAGGTGGATGCAGGTACCAGACTAATCTATGGCAGGTTGATAAGGGTTGAAGCAGTAGGTTTCTGCAGGTTTATTCAGGAATTGAGCAAATTCTGAAACTTTGATTGAAATAGTTCCTTTGTTCTTGCATTAAGATGCTTTGATGCTATTCTTTCCATGGTAGGCAATCGTAACAGTAACCCAAATAATGCTGACAGAATGGGCAAACATATGGCATAAATCAAAACTTGCTTGCAAAGGAAACTGCAACATCATCCAGGTCCAATCTGATGTAAGCTATTCCCACCAAGGTAGTGGCTTCAATTGATCACAGCTGGATTCATCTTCAGTGTGCATATATTAGGGGTTGCATGCCATGGATGTTCTAGCAATACCAAAAAGAAGATGAGAGTCATAGAGGTCATAGATGAATGAAGCTAGTGCAGGTTGATGCGGGTGGAAGTTGCAGGATTGTGCAGGTGGATGCAGGTACCAGACTGGATGCAGGTACCAGACTAATGAATGGCAGGTTGATAAGGTTTGAAGCAGCAGGTTTCTGCTGGTTTTTTCAGGATGTAGCAGATATGACAGAGGAGAAGGAATGATCCAGGTCCAATCTGATGTAAGCTATTCCCACCAAGGTAGTGGCTTCAATTGATCACAGCTCAATACATTTTCAGTGTGCATTTATTAGGGGTTGCATGCCATGGATGTTCTAGCAATACCAAAAAGAAGATGAGAGTCATAGAGGTCATAGATGAATGAAGCTAGTGCAGGTTGATGCGGGTGGAAGTTGCAGGATTGTGCAGGTGGATGCAGGTACCAGACTAATCTATGACAGGTTGATGCCAGTTGAAGAAGCAGGTTTCTGCAGGTTTATTCAGGAATTGAGCAAATTCTGAAACTTTGATTGAAATAGTTCCTTTGTTCTTGCATTAAGATACTATGATGCTATTCTTTCCATGGTAGGCAATCGTAACAGTTACTCAAATAATGCTGACAGAATGGGCAAAGATATGGCATAAATCAAAACTTGCTTGCAAAGGAAACTGCAACATTATCCAGGTCCAATCTGCTGTAAGGTATTCCCACCAAAGTAGTGGCTTCAATTGATCACAGCTCAATTCATCTTCAGTGTGCATTTATTAAGGGTTGCATGCCATGGATGTTCTAGCAATACCAAAAAGAAGATGAGAATTATAGAGGTCATAGATGAATGAAGGGTCCATCGATTAACTTTTACTCCCGGCACCAATTCCTAGTCTTTTGAAAGTCAAGCAAACACTAATCTGTAGGTGGGAGGGGGGGGGGGGTGGTTACCACCTTGCATCAAATCTAATTCCAAGCGTAGGAGTCTTTCTTGAATTGGTCACGGAACACGGAATACTTGGCCTAGTGATTAGGTAGTCATTATGCAGCAGTGAACGATGATTGTTACTTTCCAAAGCAGACATCATGTTGTATGGAAATTACAAATCAATGCCGGAATGTACCCATTGTTGTATGGTGCCGTCCCGAAATCAATTTTCAGTGACAAGGATACATGGAATCCGCTGAAAGATTTTGTTTTCACCGAGTCATTTATGTATAAACATGCTTCCTTCTCCACCAATAGTATACAAATGTTATGGTTGGATGCGTTGTCGTTCCCATCTAGGTAGGCAAAGTCAAAAAGTTGCTTTCTTTGAGGAGGCGAGCTTCCTCGACACAGGCAAACATAAATATTAGAAGGAGTTTTTACTTTCCAGTCAATTCATTGTCGGAATGCAGCTTTTAAATTTAGTGAACTCAACGTCATACCGATTAAGTCTGAGATCATGCTTCATGGTTGGTTTTCCAGTTTGCTCGCCGATCTCGTCATCGAAGAACAGATTGCACTGCCAATTCAAGGAATCGTGGTGTATCTTCTGAAGTTCGCTGTAATACAGACGAGAGGCAGATGGATTCGGCACAGTGCTCGTCGATTCGGAGGTCATCGTCGCGGGCGGTACGAGAGGATAAACAATTAATTGGTGATAAAAATTATTGTGGGGCAGACTTCATTTCTACATAGTAACTTAGTATCAAGCTATCGTACATCGCGATCACTCATGTATTTTATTTAGACGTAACGCGATCAATGACGATAATATTTGAATATTTGAAATTTGATGGTGACGGCGTTCGATTGTACGAAATTGGGTTGACACGTGGAATGTATAACGGGCAGACGGTATTCGGGAGTGTATCTTTTATTCATTCTCTATGTTCAAAGTCAACGTACGTAGTATGTCATAGACTACTACTAGTAGAACCCAACAAAAAAGATACACCTCATCATCATAATCACCACCGTCATCATCAACATCATCTCCATGTACGATACACCTACTAGCTAGTATCACGGCTACTCTTGCTCCTGCTGCTGCTGGTGGTGGTGGTTTTGCTCATGGAAAGGAATGGCGACAATCAATGAAGCACACCGTGTTTCAAAGAAACTGAAATCACTTCTAACATCATCATCAACAATTCCGTCGCCATCATCACCTCCTCCATCTCCACTCTTCACCATTGCCTCGTCCAATTACACTGATTTTTGTCAACAAGAATATGCCAAACGGTTGATTTTTGCGGGGCCATGTCATCCGAATACATTGGTTCTGGTCGAAACTAAGGAGATTTAGACGTGACAAACTGCTCAGCTGTGTGGCCAAAATCTCTGTTTCGAGAGCGACGTCACATAATGCCATGTCTCCATTTCTCTGGTTGTATTTTTTTCAGCGTGTCGAAGGAGAGGTGTTAGAAAATATCCCGATGTACATCTGTGGCTTCCAAAATCCGGGCGGAAGGGCACCACCCATCGGACTCTACCCCTATCCCACACTATCATACGAGTGGATGAATCACTTCTATGCCTGCAGCAATCGTCGTGACAGCAGTTACAAATCCACCACCAAGGGAAACAACCTACATCCTGCCACTTGATTCCCTATGATACCACCATGAAGAATTGTTCTTCCCCAGCTTCACAACAGGAGGCGATATCCTACAATTCCTATTGTCACACCCGTTCAACTCTTCGAGGCATGCGGTTCTTGGAAAGAATCAGTTAAGATGCGACCTCTTACGTTGTCCAACTTCCGGAATCCTTTACTGGGATGTCCACATTGGTCTTGCATTGGGACAAAAAAAGCTGACCAAAACAGGTAACGGGGGTTGGAGTGCCGAGCCGACGCCCAGAGTGACGAATTCAGCACAGATGCCATGACAGATCGTCCAACGGCCATCCAAAATTGATTTATCTCCTTCCTTGTCTGCAAGTTTCGTTTGTTTCCTTGTCCAAATGGACAAATAGCTAAAAAGGTTATAAGACAGTACGTGGGTTGGATTGCCCTGTCGGAGCTGAGAGTAATAAATTCCGCATCAAATACCAAAAATCGTCCAACGTCCGTGCCAAATCCAGTAGCCGACAAAAATCTCACAACACGTTTGTCGTATTTTTCTTTTCTGAATTTGACAGACAATTCTTTCTGGAGATGCTCTAGCTAGCCACTGCAAACATGCCTTTCTGTATGCCACTGTGCGCTTTGTTAAGCAACAGAAAAAGGTTTTGGCAGTCATTCGGAAGAAAGTTTTCGCCGTTGGATTGGACATTGGACGCATTTTGCGGGATCCTTCAAATCACATCACTTCCATCGATTAACGTGAGATTTTCTCCCTCTCAAGTCCAACAATTGAACTTACCAAAATCGGCATTTCAACAATTTAATTCTTTCAGCAAAGTTGTTTCCCAGACGATTTAAAAGACAAGTAGCCCACTTGGATTCCGCCGGGTAAGAGCCAAAATCCCAGACGAAGGCATTGCCGATGGTGGAGAGTTGAGAAAAAAATTCCTTCACGTCGCACTCGTTCCATGGAAAGACAATGCTTGCTCGAAACGTCCTTCTCCTCGGCGAAGAGGTTCGAGGAAACTAATCTGGGTCCTTGCGCGACGCTACAATCAAAATGTGTCGCAGGGCCAAACGTCGGCGTATGGCCGCAAGATTACAAAGCAAATTTTCTTAAAATCTAGAGGAACACACGACTGCTTCCCTTCCTGGCCATGTCAACACAGTGATTAGAGTTGTACACGATCAAGGTCACTTTGTAGTTCTGGAAGTCAATGTGAAAAAATGGCTTTTGAGGTATGGGACGGGAAGGATTATAACACCGATTTTAGTCCCACGATAGATCTGCGGTTCGGGACCGGCAGATCGTTGTGTGGCAGATCTTGATATGCGATTGGGATAGTTCTCTTCCGGCCCTTCTGCATAGTTCTTTCCAACATCCAAATCACAAATGTAAATAGGAAAAAGAAAGAGAGAGCGCGTCTGTTGTTTTTGGATTGGCCTTGTTCCAACCGGTAGTAGCAATCTTTTTCCACAATTGAATGGAAACCCACAGTCAAGACCATGAAACGAAAGCGTATGTCGCACCTTGCTCTTCAGCCATACAAGTTCAACGTGATGCAACGCAAAATCGTGGGATACTATGATGCAACAATCCACATTGAATGTTTCAACTGAACCGACGTCTTGTAGTACAACAAAAATTCCTCGCAAACAGTTCATTATTTTGTGCACAGTTCAGAATCTTTCGACTCAAACTGTGTAAAGTGGTTCCGAAACTTTTTTCATATCAACGTTTCAACTGAAATGACGAGTAGTAAAAAAACAGATTTCTTGGAAAATGAATCATTTTTTGTGTGGGCAATCAAAAATCTTTTTTCAGTGAAGTTCGAAATATAGCAATCAGAGTCATTATCGCATAGTTCAACTAAAATACCATATAAAATATACGACGTATATAATATACGAATATTTAATAAATACTACGCGTTCATCTTCTTCTGCTTCTTCCCAGCTCTATCAATTTATTGCCATAAAATAATAATGCTACCGTAGAGTAGTGAAATGGAGAAAGTAATTCGTATCATACCGTAGATTCCACGTGTCGCTCAATGCGTCGACCTTCGCCTAACCATGTCGACTTTGTTGATTAAGGTTCCACGTGACGCTTGCTTCGACCTTCGCCTCATCTAAAAAGTCTTCAGGTCGAGTGAATTTCCGTATTATTGATGCTTCATTTTACATTCCACATGTCGCTCAATTCTTTCATCTTCGTGTCGCTCCGTGCATCGACCAGACCTTCGCCTTATCATCACATCATCATCACATCATATACTACGACGTACTTACAGTTAACTGCAAAGTTAAGTATCATCTATCAAAAATAGAACTGTTCGAAATTGCATCCATCCACCATTCAAGCTCTCTATCCAATCTCATCATCAAGAACTGCACGCTATAAGAAAATAAATTGTGAACAACTGATAATTTGTTAATTTATAAACGGCGTTTTCGTTGAAAGTTGGTGCAAACGATACCTGTGAGTACTTTTTTATTTCCGACAGGTCGCTGGTTTCTGAATTTTGTTGAAATTTGAATGTTCCTTTTTATACGCCGTTTCAGTTGAAAGAAACTCTATTTCGTCAGTATCTAAATTACTTAGGATAATAATTGCACAAAGATGAGAATTCTGAACTGCGCATTATCTGAAAAATGATGCTAAAACTCTAAAATACGTCGTTTCGGACGAAAGATCCGCTTGAACGAATGTACCTATCGTAAAGCAGTAGTCTGGAATTTTCATCCACAAACCCTCCCTCTTCTTCGGATGATCCGACATCTACAGAAGTCCAAAACTGTATCAAGTAATAATAGATTCTATAAAACAAAATAAATGATAATGAAATCTATTTTATGGCTATGCCAACAACTAGCTACCGGCAGTTCCGTATCGAAGAAGTTAACTCACACGCGCAAATTATGCAACAGCCTTCCCTCCAGCACTCAGTACCCTGTTACCCACCACTCAGTACTGGAAAGGCAAAAAACCACACGAATGAGGAAAACTCCAAAGAACCAATGATTGTCAGATATGGTGTGGTCTTCCAAAAACAATGCTGGGAAGGCAGCAATTAACCACGTAAATTGTAATGGGTGTGTTGATATCTTTTACCTGTTGCAACCCAATAGGGCGGATTGTACGTGTAAAAGAAGCCTTCTATGCCAAGCACCAGTAATATTTCCAATGAAATAGTACCGTCCCTCTGCAATTGACACTCGGCTGAGTTATGATTCCATTTCTTCCACAGAAATGGCAGTGCCCATCACAACTCTATCAGGAATCATGCATTTAGCACTCTTCCTCCTATCCCTAAGCCCCCTTTATTAACTACGTAAATTGTGTTGGGTGTGTTGAAATCTTTTACCTGTTGCAACCCAATAGGACGGATTGTACTTGTAAAAGAAGCCTTCTATGCCAAGCACCAGTAATATTTCCAATGAAATAGTACCGTCCCTCTGCACTTGACACTCGGCTGAGTTATGATGCCATTTCTTCCACAGAAATGTCAGTGCCCATCACAACTCTATCAGGAATCATGCATTTAACACTCTTCCTCCTCTCCCTTAGCCCCCTTCCGACTAAATAAGAGAAACGCAATCTTTCCGGTCGGCCACTGGTTCTGCATGATGCCATGCACAAGACAGCAGTAGTTTGTACTACCGCTGGGACGATATCTTCCGTTGCACTGATAGATTGTCTGTGGATTCTTCGTTCCCCGGGCTCTGACAAACCTGGGTTAGTATCAAGTAAAAATAGATTCTATGAAACAAAATATTCTTAACAGTTTAGTACACCCCAAAAGATCGTTGATTGCGCCCTTCTTCTACCCTTGCAAATCATCTTCCACTGGATCATCAAGCATATCCGACATCAAATCTTCCTCATGGTCTTTAGCATTCGCATTTCAAACTTCAGAATATTTGAGAGCCAAATAGAGACACGAAACTAGGCTCAAACTAGCAGTTGGCATATCCACGAAAAGACATTTTATACCAGCTGATAATCGTCAAGTCCCAATACTTGTTTTGCGCCAACAACGGAATCTGCCAGACACATTCCAAGGGGCTGTGTATCATTAGAAGAACAAATTTTACAGGGTTGCAGATTGGGCATGTAGGACGATGTTACGAACCAACGGCGTTCTCAGTTAAAAAAATTGTCCACTTCTTGACAACTCAAACTACGACAAAGAGAACCCCAATACCAACTTCCAAGAAATCTCGTGGACGTCCGTCGTCCCTTGCCACAGCCTCGCCTTGTCAACTTGATGATAGAGCGACGGTGAGGCCTGGGTACGCGTCAATTGGAAGTCTTGGAGCTCAATAGAAGCCGTCTCGCCGTTCGTAGCATCGTAAGTGATGACGATGTTAGTGGACGCATCACTATCGATAAGGGACAGCTCCTTGTTGTTGGGGACGAGTCCTCATCGCTGTCGGACAACTTAAGGGTGGAAACTTGCTCTTTTTTCTTCCGTAGGATGTGTGGTAGTGTTATTACCATTGTTGTCGTCTCCAGAACTACCAGCGCTGTAAAGCATCTACCGGTAGATATTGTCAGCTAGTATGTCGTCGCAATCGATCATGGAAAAAGTATCTTCTTCATCCTTGTGGCCGTTGTTGGTAATGGGTATGGGTATGGTGATGGCATCGTTGTTGTCCTATCCGCTAATCATATTGAGGGTTTAGTTCGTTGTTGGTAGCGGAGTAGTCGTCATCGTTGCCGAAGAAGTTGTTGTTGGAATGTTGGAAGGTGCTATCGCCTTTGTCATCATCGTTGGTGGTCGTTTTTGACAAAGTGTTTGACGGTGTCATAGCCATCGTCATCTCCGTTGGTAGTTTCACTGGTAACAAAGTTACCTTACTACAGAGTCTTGGACGGTGTCATCGCAAACAATGTGGGGATACAGGTGCCGTCCTCTTCGTTGGAAGCCTGGCTGAAATCGAACTTCCTGCTTCCAGTGTGTGATGTCACTTAATATCGATAATATGGTCACCATTGTGGTGGGATCTGGGAAGCTGACTTGACTGTCGATATGACACCTGGTTATGGCAGCTATCAGCTGCGTTTTTGTATATGCGCAAGCTCACGACCCATGGCTCGGAACCATGCAATACGATAATATATATACCGCACTCTTCCAGAACTTCGCAGAGGAGTCGAACATCGAACAAATCAAAAGACGGTGGATGTAAGCGATGATTTTGAATACTTAGTAGAGGGATACTCGTAATGGTGTTCTTAGTATACGTCGTAATTGATAATCCACAATCAGCACTGACAAGTATGTCTTGGTTGGTTGGTGCTGTTTCCATAAGATCGATTTGCGGTTGTTGATGTTGTTGTGATTTGTTGTGATTTGTGATTGTGATTGTGACGTTCGTCGACATTCTCATTCACGAAACAACTTCTTTCCCGGAGAAGGGTTGTGAGAGGTGATTACGACAGTTACCTCTCTTACTTATTACAGTTACATTCACATTCACAGTCAGTACGAACGTACAGTTCAGTTGGGTACGGTATATGCTCGTAGGCTAAAAAGGTAAAGGTATCATACGTATTCGAGTATGAAAATATAGAGTCGAATCTGTCAAAACGGCGAACATCAAATACGTCAAGGTGCGCGAAAAAAAAAAGAAAAAACTACCCTCCGTATCATAGTTGGACATGGACGACTGATACCATGTGATGCTGTTTTTCTTTGGATCGACGACAAATAATATTATGACCACCCCTTACATTGACAGTGAACAACAACAACAATGACATTATTGTTTTGGGAGCGACTGTCATCATTCAGCAACAAGAAATGGAGCGGCGGTGGGTCGCACACGATGGCAGCAGTCGAAAGTCCAAACGGCCACGTACTACTAGACAGTTCTCACAACGATGATCCAATCTGTCCAATCCAACAACAATACCTCATATCTTCGCTCGATGCTTTCGTAACCTGTCAAATTTTGTTCCATGACACACTACATGACAAGTTCCTTTGTCGAAAGAGTGGGAAACAAGCAGATCCCAGACCGTTAAGACAAATGAAACGTCAATGCCTACCATATTGAATATAGACTATCGCAGAAAGAAATGTCGGCAACAACAACAAACAATAACAGCGAGATTCTTTGTCACATCAAGATTTCAATATAGCGTTCCATTCTGCCAACTACACTTCTATGAAAGCTAAGTGGCTACTTGTTGCGGAGGCGTCAATCGCAGTTTCGATGGATGCACCAATGGCCAATCTTTTTGAGTGATGTAAAAGCAAAAAAGAACGAATCCTTTGACTTCTTTGTAGTCAATGGTTCTTCAAGCTGCTGGGGCAGTATCAATCAAGGCATGATAACTGGTCTCTCTACACGTACATTGGCTATTGGCAAGTCAGAAATCAAGTCTGAGCATCGACCGATGATTCCATTGGATGCCGACACGAAACGATGCGAATTGGATGAGACAGGAGCTCTTTGGTCGGACGGTGTTGGAATAAATGACATATTGCCGCTTCCAGACACCATTTTGCGAGTGAAACTACTTTATTTATTGCAATACGAATCCAGAAGTCTTCTTCAAGCATCAAGACATGATTTTACTGATATTCGGGGCATAAGACCATTCAATAGGTACACGTAACGGTCACATAACTTGAGGAGCTCGATAGGAGGTCATTGTTGCAAAATATGAAGATCATGGCATCACCTCATCCAGACGCTATTGCGGTTGATTCTGAAACCATCTTCAAGCATCGATATATTATTCCAATGTATACCGACTCGAAACGGTCCGAGATTCATTTGGCAGCAACTTGTGTCGGATGGTGTTGGAAAACACGACATCGCCGTTTCTGGACAACATGCCGCAACGCGACTACTGAATGATATATGGAATTATTGACCCAAATGACTTCATCAAGGATCATTACTAACTATCCATTCAATTGAGAGACGATGCATGAACCGATATATCAGTACACGATGCTGCCCGAAAGGGATGAAGCAGGAGCTTGACCTGAGGTCGAGAAGCTTTCTTCAATTTGGCAACGACATGTATTCAAATGCCCCGTGACAATCTGTTATGTCTACCGTACCGTTCCATGGACCCATACACTGAACCAACTGGAGGATATGTAGTTGTTGTGCACAAACAGAAACCATTCCGAAATGGAATTGTTCAAATTGGGACGAGACGAGACGAGACGAGACGAGACGAGACGAGACGAGACGAGACGAGACGAGACGAGACGAGACGAGACGAGACGATGAAACACGGAAAATTGAATCATACCAATCTTGTTACTTGTTTGTCTCCATTGTGTTTGTCTCCAAAGGCCAAAAATGGTTTTTAATATCCAGAGCAATCGATTGAGACCGCGACAATCGACGGCAACAACCAAGAGCACAAAATGCATCTCACAATTCGGAGCGTCAAAAATACGACATAACTATCTCCCCGAAGCGAGGCGAAAAAATGCTCTGTCGATGGACCTACAATCTTTCCGAAATAAAATGCTCAGAAAGAAACGTTTCAAAAACAGACTGTCGCACTTCGTGCAGATCGATCGAAGGCACTTTTGCATAAGAAACTTCCATCCTCGATGCGACAAGACAAAATAAAAGTATGATTTGTGTTGGAACTATATGCGGAATTCATCCTTCCCAGTGTCGTAAGGGCACTCCAACCACCGTACTATCTGATACCTTCACGGCCATTTGTTTTGCAGTGATCTTTATGACATTTGCAACAGGAACCAACCGAAAAGGTTGGAAATGCTCAAAGAGACGCGGTGCTTTTGGATGACCGTTGGACGATTTTGGAAATTAATGCGGAATTCAATCCTCCCAGTGTCAACAGGGCACTCCAACCACCGTACAATCTGATAACTTTTACGAAAATGGCTGAAAATCATTGACATACTTTTGTGATGGCCGTTGGACGATTTTGGGATTTCTGCGGAAGTCATCCCTCCCAGTCTCGACAGGGCACTCCAACCACCCTACTATTTGATACCTTTGACAGCCATTTGGTCTCCAGTCATTCTTATATCATTTGGAAGAGGCACAAAACGAAACTGGCTGAAAATCACTGTGATGTCGACGGATTTAGTATCGATAATTTGTTCACCATTGTGGTGGGATCTGGGTAGCTGACCTGACTGTCGGTATGACACGTGGTTATGGCAGCTATCAGCTGAGTGACAACAAGAATTTTGGAGGATATCGAAACAATTCATCATGATGACAGGAACGAGCGTTCCCCAATTGATCCAATTGATTATCATGCCATTGATTTTTGCTGCCGCTGTTGCCCATTTTGTTGTTTCGTCAGTCATTAGCCCCGTAGTTTGTGTGTTACAGTTATGCGTTGAAAACCAATAGAAGGGATGGCGGTAACATTCATGACTTGAAATGAATAGAATTGGATGGCACCGTCACCAAGAGTCTTGAAATGAATGGCATCGGATCTATTGTACAGAAACAACCGATATTGAATCGGTTTTGGCGGTGGTATGGCATTCTGAGCGTGTACCTTGAACCTGCTTGTGTCTGAAGGGTGTCGACGATGATGAAGTACGCGGTCATTCCACCACAATCCTAGGTTGGTTGTAATTTTCAAAGCTCACAACTGTAATTTGTCAATTTGTGACAGCGACGGAGGTACAAAACTACTCTTCTTGGGACAGGCCTTCAAGGCAACAACAACATCTGATAGTTTCACGGTCGTATTTACTGTTACCGAAACAGAACCCTATTCTGCATGATATTGATTAATGATTCATCGAAGGAAGGAAACAAGAGTGGGGATGTCGGGATTCTTCCTATCTCTTTCATCGATGTATTTTGCAGCGGAGAAAAGGGACGCCATTGTCAGTCTTTTAAATGCAACGAACGCTTTTAGTCAGTCCTAACGAAGGAGGGGGTTCAGTGCAAGATCAACCAGTGGTTACTGTTAGGAAGAAGATGTATGATAGGTGTAATGCAACAAGATAACTGTAAACTACGGTACTTATTCTAAAGAAAAACCGTCGCCACTCTCTCCGACCTCAACGGGACCTCAACGAAACCAACAAATTATCTGACAAGTAGATAGACGTTATTAACCCGTTATTGTTGCGTAATACTGCCTGTTAGAGTTCGTGAACGTAAAAATGGCATACGTACCTACTTGTATCATACTCGTTCAACAGTACGTTAGTACGGAGTACGTGTAACATTGGGATGAGGGGTAGGAACACCTTTTAGGCAAGGAGGGAGGGGTGGGAACGCGTTCACAGTCAACCTCCCACTTTAGTACGTGTACAGAAAGAGGGGAAAAAATAATACGTAGTAACTGTAAACAGTTATTTCGATCCCGCTGTCATTCTTGAAACGTGCTGCTACTACGTATTACGAAGTACGAAGTACGTACCGTAGTATGTTGTAGAACTGACGTATTTTCACTGTTCTCACAACTTCTACAAAAAAAAAGAGAATATATATCGTCGTTCAGGTTCTCGATTCCATTGAGATCTTGGTATAATACCGTGTCGGACCTTGCTTGAATCTAAATTGGCATTGAATAACGACAGGATCACCTGTCGTTGCAAGGTTACCGTAGTCGTTTCTTTCCTTCGCCTTCGGATGATTTGCCAACACGACGACCACCATGGGCCATGGGGTGATTGATACCTTCCTCCAACAACAGGCTGCTGCTCTTGTTGGTTCTCCCGCCAATATCCCACCGAGGTATTCCAGGTGGTTTTCGGATGTGGATCCATCGAAAACGGTGGTCAATTCGTCTCGGCCGAGCAAATCAATGCCGGAAGAAGTGGAATCTACAGTCATCATCACCAAGAGTCTCCAAGTGATTGCAATCGGGTGTATTTCACAAAAATCGCCGAGATTGTGGCGATGGTATGTTTGCGAGGAGGATGTCGGATGTGCCGTCACCAAGAGTCTTGAAGTGATTTGAATCGGATGTATTTCACAAAAATTGCACATCAAATTTGTGGTGGGGCGTCCATATTATCTGTTCGTTGGGAAAAAACTACTATTTTCAGTTTAGGTCTCTACTAGTGAGTGCCCTTACTAATACCAGTCATTGGAATCACTGCAATTGGTATCACTACAAAAGATAATAAGAGAGACTGACATTGTTGAGAGAGAGAGAGAGAGAGAGAGAGAGAGAGAGAGAAAGAGAGAGTAAAAGAGGGGGGAATACACGAGGAGAATGGAAAAGTAGATCCGGAACTTGGTAGAGGGTATCTTTTACTATTGGACTGTTTCGATCGTCCACATACGGTGATGTGATGGAATATCAACTATCGATTGTCAAAAGGTGATGATTGATTGCATTGAAATATCCCATTTACAAGATACTAGAAGACACAATCGCATCTATCGTCGCTACAGCATGGAAAGAAGATCCGGAACTTGGTAGAGGGTATCTTTTATTGACTGTGAGTTCTCAAACAAACAAAGGACGGATATATCAATGGGGAACGGGTGGCGGACTGATCGCTATTGTACGGACATGACATTTGCAAGATTCCGGGTGTCCTTCGAAGTTTTACAAGAATTGTACAAGACTACCGTCCAAATTACGCTTAGGTAGTGGAGGAATTGCTGATGATACCACTACCAACAATGTCGAATCATCATCATCACAACAATTGCTTCTAGTGGCGGAATATGGAGAAGGACGTATTACACGATTGGAAGACAATGGTGCTCATACGCCATAGGTCATTCAAGTGGCAGCTTCTAGCAACACGGACAATGATGGTGATTCAAAGCGACGACGGCGACTCTGCGAACCATTTCAGCTCCTCGTGACACCGTACAAAGATTTAAAGATTTTGGAACGAACGACATTGTGTCATCATCCCAACAGCAGCAGCAGCGACAACAACAACAACAATGGTTACAACAACAACAACTCGGAAATGATCATCCGTATGTTTTGTGGAGACTCCACAAGGTGAATGAAGTTTGTCCATGGATGGACGGCTGTTAACAGCACACAACAACAACAACAACAACAACAACCAAAACGATTCTTTTATTCGGCTGCAATGAGTGGAATGGCAATGGATTTATCGGGTCATCGATTGTTGGTGACTACCATGGATACCGAAACAAACCAAGTACTCGTCGTTAGTTTGCCATTGTCAAGGAACGACGACGACGACGATACAACAACATCATCACTGTCTTCGTCGTCCATGAACATGCCTCAAAGCCAACCAGGAGCTATTGCTACGGACAGCCATGGCAACATGTTTCTTGCTACGGTCCAAAACCAAGGAAATGATTGTCAAGTTGGAAATTCCACATGTGACTCGTGGAGGACCTGTCACCGATTTGAGGTTGGGCAGTGACAAATTTTTATACATTACTACAACAGAGCATACATTGCTGCGTTTGCCTATTCTAGGATCCGTATTGGTGCTCGACAAGGATACATTGCGAAAGAATCTTAATACTGCCGTGTCCCCTTGGTCGTCATACCACCGCTAAATTTAATTCAATCATGGCAATTTTTGTACGATTGCTCTTGTTGCAAGACTCTGAGTGGCGGTGTTTGCAACTTCCATGTCTTGCGGTATTGATTTTCCGGCCGAGGTTTTACCGTTCGTAAGGTTATTGGCAAACTTTGTATGGAAAAGATCGTCAAAAAGTGATTTCCCACCCAGGCCTGTACATCGAGTCGATATCGGGTACATTCCTGGGTCTCTTTCGTCTAATTTTGAACAATTATGTGTCGAATGCATACAGGTTATACCGTTCGTAAGGTCATTCGCGAGGTTTGTATGAGACAGATCGTCAAAATGTGATTTCCCGCCCCGGCATGGTAGTTTTCCCAACCCCTCCCAACCCTGAAATTCGAGTTTTCCCAACCCCTCGCGCGCGTTTGGAAAATCCTTCCCACCCCTGTTATTCGAGTCGATATCGTGTGCCTTGCTTAATCTCATTCGTCCAATTTCGTACCATTATGTGTCGAAGGCTTACAGATCATACCATTCGTAAGGTTTTTGGCAAGGTTTGTATGGAATGTCCCACCCCGGCATGGCAATGCGAAGCTACAATCACCGTCACCAAGAGTCTTGAAGTGATTGCAATCGGATGTATCTCACAAAAATTACCGAGATTGTATCGATCTTTGCGGCGGTATGACAACCAAAAGGATATCAGATATGGATTAGCTCCAGAACGGTTGGCAATGATGTATATGGGCTCGTTCCACAGAAAACCAATCGAATCTGAATAGGATGTACGGTGGAGATTCCTGTTGGTTGGTCTTGGTCGTTATGTTTCAAAATACTGGTTCGTCAATCCCAATCATACCTTCCGACATCCGTACGGCCACACTCGTGCACTCTATCATAAGATGAACAGTTGGATTTCCGTTCCATCGATTAACTTGAGATTTCCTCCCGGCACCAATTCCTAGTCTTTTGAAAGTCAAGCAAACACTAATCTGTAGAACAGTTGGATTTCCGTTCCATCGATTAACTTTTCCTCCCGGCACCAATTCCTAGTCTTTTGAAAGTTAAGCAAGCACTAATCTGTAGGTGGGAGGGGGGGGGGGGGGGTTACCACCTTGCATCAAATCTAATTCCAAGCGTAGGAGTCTTTCTTGAATTGGTCACGGAACACGGAATACTTGGCCTAGTGATTAGGTAGTCATCATGCAGCAGTGAACGATGATTGTTACTTTCCAAAGCAGACATCATGTCGTATGGAAATCACAAATCAATGCCGGAATGTACCCATTGTCGTGTGGTGCCGTCCCGAAATCAATTTTCAGTGACAAGGATACATGGAATCCGCTGAAAGATTTTGTTTTCACCGAGTCATTTATGTATAAACATGCTCCTTCTCCACCAATAGGATACAAATGTTAGGGTTGGATGCGTTGTCGTTCCCATCTAGGTAGGCAAAGTCAAAAAGTTGCTTTCTTTGAGGAGGCGAGTTTCCTCGACACTGGCAAACATAAATATTAGAAGGAGTTTTTACCTTCCAGTCAATTTATTGTCGGAATACAGCTTCTCAAATTTAGTGAACTCAACGTCATACCGATTAAGTCTGAGATCATGCTTCATGGTTGGTTTTCCAGTTTGCTCGCCGATCTCGTCATCGAAGAACAGATTGCACTGCCAATTCAAGGAATCGTGGTGTATCTTCTGAAGTTCGCTGTAATACAGACGAGAGGCAGATGGATTCGGCACAGTGCTCGTCGATTCGGAGGTCATCGTCGCGGGCGGTACGAGAGGATAAACAATTAATTGGTGATAAAAATTATTGTGGGGCAGACTTCATTTCTACATAGTAACTTAGTATCAAGCTATCGTACATCGCGATCACTCATGTATTTTATTTATACGTAACGCGATCAATGACGATAATATTTGAAATTTGATGGTGCCGGGGTCATACGGTCATTGTACTTCTAGTAGAGAGATCTACGGTACTCACAGTCAGTAGTACCGTGTATCATACCTTAATAATGATGTAACGTCGTATATTTTATGCTAGACTACGTAATAAAAAATTTTATGAATTAACAATTGCTTTGGTATTCGGTAGTGTATCTTTTATTCATTCTCTATGTTAAAAGTCAACGTACGTTCTAGACTAGCTAGGTACTAGCTTAGAACCCAACAAAAAAGATACACCTCATCATCATAATCACCACCGTCATCATCAACATCATCTGTTAGGGTTAGGGTTGGGTTAGGGTTAGGGTTAGGGTTGGGGTTAGGGTTGGGGTTAGGGTTGGGGTTAGGGTTGGGGTTAGGGTTGGGGTTGGGGGTTAGGGTTGGGGTTGGGTTAGGGTTGGGGTTAGGGTTAGGGTTGGGGGTTAGGGTTGGGGTTAGGGTTGGGGTTAGGGTTGGGTTTGGGGTTTTAGGGTTGAGGGTTAGGGTTAGGGTTGGGGTTTGGGTTAGGGTTGGGTTAGGGTTGGGGTTAGGGTTGGGGTTGGGGTTAGGGTTGGGGTTAGGGTTGGGTTAGGGTTGGGTTGGGGTTAGGGTTAGGGTTGGGGTTGGGGTTAGGGTTAGGGTTGGGGTTAGGGTTGGGGTTAGGGTTGGGGTTAGGGTTGGGGTTAGGGTTGGGTTAGGGTTGGGGTTAGGGTTGGG